>CAUYSK010041840.1:0-83111 GCA_963575035.1 Avahi laniger | reverse complement strand
ATAGACCAATGGAACAGAACTGAGAACCCAGATATAAAATCATCCTCATATAGCCATCTGATCTTTTATAAAGCAGAAAAAAATACACTGGAGAAAAGAACCTTTATTCAATAAATGGTGCTGAGAAAATTGTATAAACACATGTAGAAGACTGAAACAGGATCCACACGTCTCATCTTTCACAAAAATCAACTCACAGTAGATAACAGACTTAAACCTAAGGCATCAAACTATAACAATTCTAGATGAAAATGTTGAAAAAACTCTTACAGGCATCGGCCGAGGGAAAGAATTTATGAAGAAGACCCCAAAGGCAATCATAGCAATGACAAAAACAAATAAATGGGACCTGATCAAATTAAAAACCTTCTGTACAGCCAAGGAAACTATCATGAGAGCAAACATACAACCAACAGAATGGGAGAAAATATTCACATGCTACACATCTGATAAAAGGCTGATAACTAGAATCTATATAGAACTCAAAAAAAATAAGCAAGAAAAAATCAAACAACCCCATTAAAAAATAGACAAAGGACATCAACAGAAACTTTTCAAAAGAAGACAGACTAATGGCCAACAAACATATGAAAAAAATGTTCAACATCCCTAATCATCAGGGAAATGCAAATCAAAACCACAATGAGATATTAACTCCAGTGAGAATGATTTTTACCAAAAAGTCCCAAAACAACAAATGTTGGCATGGATGTGGAGAGAAAGGAATACTCATACACTGCTGGTGGGACTGCAAACTAGTATTACCTCTATGAAAGTAATATGGAGATAACTCTAAGAGCTAAAGTAGAATTACCATTTGATCCAGAAATCCCATTACTGGGCATACCCAAAGGAAAAAAAGACATTCTATAAAAAAAGAAACCTGCATTCGAATGTTTATAGTAGTAAAAGTCACAGTTGCAAAAATGTGGAAACAACCCAAGTGCCCATCAATATATGAGTGGATTAATAAAATTTGGTATATGTATACCATGGAATACTACTTATCCATTAAAAAACAATGGTGATCTACCACCTCTTGTATTATCCTGGATAGAGCTGGAGCCCATTCTACTAAGTGAATTATCACAAGAATGGAAAAACAAGTACATGTACTCACCATCAGATTGGTATTAACTGATCAACACTTATGTGCACATATAGTAGTAACATCCATCGTGTCGGGCAGGTGGGGATGGGTATATTTACACCTAATGGGTGTGATGCACACCGTCTGAGGGATGGACATGCCTGAAGCTCTGACTCAGTGGGGGCAAAGGCAATATATGTAAACCTAAACATTTATACCCTGTGATATGCTGAAATAAAAAAGCAGGGTAAAGAGAACCACAGAGTATTATAGGGGAAAGTTTTTTATACAAGTTTTTAAAGCAAATTTCAAAATCATTTTCATCAATCAATGTTTCTTCAAAAATATGTACATAAATGAAAATACTGATTTAAAATGTAGATGGGTAGAAATATATGTACATAGAGATGCCAAATGATTTTATAGTTGTATAATAATAAGTTTATAGGTTTCTGGGGTTTTTGTTTTATTTTCTACCTAACTTCTCTATAAGACTTTAATAAATCACTTATAATTTTAAAAATAAAAAACAAAATGAAAGAGTAGATGAAAGCCATGAACAGACATTTTTCAAAAGAAGAGAAATAAATGGTCAGCAAACATAAGAAAAAATGTTCAACATCACTAATCATTAGGGAAATGTAAATTAAACTCACAGTGAGATATCACTTCACTCCTGTCAGAATGGTAAGAAAACACTAGATGGTGTGGATATGGTACAGATACAGTGAAAAGGGGAATGTATATACACTGTTGGTGGGAATGTAAATTAGTACAACCTCTACGGAAAACAGTATGAAGATTTCTCAAGAATTTAAATTATGCCTACGATTCAGTCCAGCAATCCCACTACTAGGGATCTACCCAAAGGAAAAGAAGCCATTTTCTAAAAAGACACATTTATATACTTATCACAGCACAATTCACAACTGCAAAGATATGGAACTAACCTAAGTGCCCACCAACTCATGAGTGGATAAAGAAAATATGATATATATATATATACACACATATATATATACACACACATATGTACACACACACACATATATATATATACACACACACATATACACACACACACACATACACACACACACACACACACACACACACACACACACATACCATTGAATGGTACTTAGCCATCATAAGAATTAACCAATGTCTTTTGCAGCAAGTTGGATGGAACTGGAGGCCATTATGGTAAGTGAAGTAACCCAGCAACAAAAAAACAAATACTGCACATTCTCATTACAAATGGGAGCTAAGCAATGAGTATTCATAGTCATACGGAGTGACTTAATGGACATTGGAGATCCGGAAGAGAGAGGGTGGGAGTGGGGTGCCAGATGAAAAGTTATCAATACATACTATGTACACTATTCAGGTGATGGGTATATTAAAAGCCTAGACTTCTCCACTATGCAATTCATCTGTGTAATAAAAAACCACTTGTACCCTCTAAATCTATTTAAATTAAATAAACAAATGAAAGGAAAAAAAAGACTGTGGTGACAATAAAAATACAGTAAGTAAAAGAAACTTTCATATATATACATGTAGGAATACATACATAGAAACATGCAAGTATGTATGTATATGTGTGTATATAATTAACATGTATGTATATATATCATATATAATAGAAACCATCAGAAATATAAAAGAAGATACTATATAATTGAAACAAAAGTAAGAGAATATGAAAAAAGATCAATTAAAGAACAGAAAAGACATTTGTAAATTAGTATGGGACTCAGGAGAGAAGTTTGAAATGGAACAATCATTGCAGAGATAGAAACAGAATACTAAAACTATGGATTTCAAGAAATTGTTCAAGAAGAGAGCACAGATTGAGATAAGAAAGTTAATGGTATTGCCCCATAAGGGGCCCCCCTGCAGTTTGGGAAAGGACCCTTACTCTGTCTGTGGAGTAGGATCTGTTGTCTCTCTCTCTCTCTCTCTCTCTCTCTTTCTCTCTCTCAATAAAACCTTCCTGTGGCTAAACAAAAAAGAAAGAAAGAAAGAAAATTAATGGTAGAACCCCAGAAACACTAGAATAGAGGAAAAAGAAGTCATCAAATAAGACTGAGAAAACAGACAAAAGAGAGAGTAAAATCACTTACTCTCTCTTTCAACCAGCACTTTGTATCCACTACAGTACTATGTGCGTGGGAAGGACATGTTACAGAAGCCAAGAGGAAGGTGATTTAAAGATAAAATAAACAACAGTGGCAAATGCTACAGAAAGTTCAATAATAAAGGGTCTGAAAAACAGATTTGGCAATTAGAAGGTGATTATTGATTTAGAGTGCATTTTTCCTTACAGTGATGGGTGTGGAAGCTAGATGAAAAGTTGAGGGAGAGAAGTGAGGAGAACAAAAACACAAATACAGACTGTTTCAAAAAGCTTGCCTATATAGCAATAGCTACAGGAGATGTTTATTTAAGAAATGAATTTGCTGTTCTGTAGATGAGAAATAGTTAAGAATGCCTACATATCATGAGGGAAAAGCCAGTAGGTAAGGGCCATCCAGCACATCCTTTAACACATGTGTTTGCTGTACAGCTTGTCAAAAAAGATTGCTTCCTTGAATACGGTATCTATTTTGACCTACAGGTGTTCAGCTCTTTGACTGCAATAACCCTTGATCTTTCATACTTCTTTGATTCATTTAATAAGAATATTTGCAATTATACCATCTTTTATAATACCTTAAAATCAAGTGTGCTGTTGATTCTCACAGATATTATTTTCTTTATTTACAGATGAGTATCTGAGGTTAAAGTGGGGAAATAATTTTCCCCAAACAGTAAGTAGCAAGAATCTTAAGAAAAAGAGAGAAGCCCGATTCTTCTTACTCAAACACCTTTTAAATTATATCATACTATTTCTCTATTAAGGGTCTTTCAGATACTATAAGAAATTAATATTTTAACTCTAATTATCTAAATATAACATATATACAGGAAGTACACAAATCATAAGTATGTAGACTAATTATCACAATGCATACATTTCTACAACAATCACCCGCATCAAGAAATAGAACATTTCCAGTATCCCAAAGTCCTCATCTTGCCCCTTCCCAATCATAATCTCCTACTACTCCCCAAAGGTAAACCCTGTCCTAACTTCTAACACCATAGTTTTCTACTCTTCCTGGGCTTTAAGTTAATGAAAGTATTTGATATATATTATTTCGCACCAATTTCATTAACTCAATATTATGTTGCTGTCCTTTTCATTCATTCTCCCTGCTGTAAAGTATTCCATTGTGGTATTATAAATTCATTTCACTGCTGAATGTCATTTGGGTTATTCCAATTTTCAGCTATTACAAAAAAGTATGGCTATCAGCATTCCTGTACATATCTTTTGGTGCATATATATACACATTTGGGTTGAGTGTATACACCAAGTAGTAGGTTGTAGGGTATGCATATGCTCAAATTAAATAGATTCTATCAAACTGTTTTCTAAGTGGTTATACTAGCTTATACTCCCACCAGCAGTTATGAGAGTTTCAATAACTCCACATCCTGTGTGGCAGACTCATTTTGAAAATATTTTACGCCAATTCGTCATACATTTTTATTTAGTAATACATTTTTTAAAAAGCAATTATTTTGCTGATTTTTCTTCTTTATTGTATCCCAAGGTCCCAGATATTTCTTACTAAACTTAAGGAGTTAACTTACCTATATGCTACCATTGCCCACAGTAAACAACAAAATGATATCTATGTTCATCTACATATTTAAATGTATTTTCTATCATGAGTTATCTGTTATTTCAAATTATAATCTTCCTTTTCCCTTCTGCCATCTCTTAGTAAGAAAATGTTTGTGTGATACCTGGAGTGTCTATCTAACATCATCTATCCCCCAAAGTCTACAGAAGATTTGATGAGTTAGTCACTTATTCCTCTAGGAAACCACTTCCCTGCTGCTGAAGGAAATGATCGATGTATAAATACAATGACTCTAGGGAAAAAACAGATCTATAAAACACATCAGCATATACTAGCATGACTACTGACTATATTTAATCCTTTGCAATGTTTTGTTTATACTGCATGCCGAATCATTAGAGTAATTCTAATTTTATCCACAAATGTCAAGGAGAAGCAGAAAAACAATCTCAATCCTAAGAGTTTTGAAATTATTTACTCCATTTTCTAAGAAACAATCCTTTTAGCCAACGAGCTTTGGTATATTGTTAACACTTTTACATTAGCACTATGATAACAAGAGCCAAGCTATACAAAACTGTTCTTCCTAAAGGCAAACCAATTCAGCAGTTTTTAACAACTAAATGGCCAAGCTGTCATATCTTTAGGGAGATGAAATTCAAAGGATCTTTTATCAGTACTCAGAAAACAAACCAAATATATTTCAATGTGTCTAGGAAATATGAGGCAAAGCTATGTAAAACAGCACTGTAACAACAATAAAATAATGGTGAGTATTTTTGTGTTTGGTGTTATTCATATAAACTTGCCAAACACATTTTATATTTAAGGCAACCATGAATCTAAGAATGTCCACTGAATTCATGCTCTATTCAAATACTATGCAAGAACTGTAACCTTGAAGGTCATCTGATTTCTCATGATACAACTTTCTAAATTTGTTTGTGAACTAAAATAAACTCTTAAGCTCCTCCCTTCAGCTGATTGAATGGACCCCCTCTTGGCCAAGGGGACCCCAGAAATACCCTAAAGCTGAGTTGCTGGCCCTGAGAAGGGAGGTCAAACACACCTCATCATGCCCTCCTTCCCTTCTTGGAGATATCCTTTGTAATTTATAACAGGCCTAAGTCTACGCAAGACAAAGCTTAAGTCATACCTGCAGGTGATCAGTTTACTAAACAGATCACTTGCATTTGGGTATATGTCCAGTGGCTTGTGTCTGATTTACAGACTTCCTTACCTTAACTTAAAACATTTCAAGCCTTTAGATAAAGCTTTATTTTTTTAACTGATTACAAATCAAAGAAACTTTAAACCCACCTATAACCTGTAAGTCCACATTTCAAGATGTTCTCCCTTTTTGGGCCAAACCAATGTACACCTTCCATGTTTTGATTTATGACTTTACGTATAATTCCTGTATGCCTGAAAAGTATAAAACGAAACTTTAACCCACCCACAGCGAGACCACTTGCTCAATTCTACTTGGGTGTGGCTCCAGGCCACAGTCCTCAAATTTGGCTCAGAATAAACCTCTTCAAAATTATTTTACAAAGTTTGGCATATTTTCCATTGACATGTTTAACAAATACATATACATTGTATTTACTATGTACTAGGCACTGTACTAAATGCTTTACAAATATTAACTCAATTAATCTTAAAACAATTGTAGCTAAGTGGAGGGCCACAATTTGAACCTAGTTAGTTTAACTCAAGTTGATGCCATTACCCATACAAATTACTGAAAATATATGTATGACTATAACAAAAAAAAAACTCTATTCATTATTATGATAAATCTTAGCTATACTTAGCCTTTTGATCTGCCCAGAGAATTTACTTAAGGGAATAAAAGTTTATAAAAAGACTCAAAGGCAAGAAATATAATCCCTTGCTATATACATATTTAGCTTGCTTAAAACGGTATGTCATAAATTTTATAAGTATATTAAGAGAAAACATGAAAATGTATTTATCTTTAAACAATATAAAGCTTCATTTAGTTTAGAGCTATAAAACCTAGAGAGCATAAAAATCATTGGAATTTGCTCTCTAATCATTCTGTAATCAAGGATATAATTCAAATCAAGTTTATCTGTCCATTGATCTAGTCTTTTCTAAGCATACTATCTGAGAATACCAACAGGCAGTTTCATTGTATTCATCAAGGAGGAAAAAGGATATAAGAGAACTCTAAGGTCATTTAGTCAATTTCCTGCTCATTTTATTTTTTCTATATTTCCCAGGGCTTTGCAGAGCTACAATAGAGACAGGTCCTCACTAGAGTGCACCTTTTCCTCTCAATGATACAGAACATTTCTAGCAAAATGAAAATAAGTTGAAGTTAATTTTTTTAAAAGGAAAGGTCTTCCTTCCTGCATAAAACAAAAGAAAGAACCATCTGAGTATTTGCTTTCCTGGTGTTATCAGATTTCCACTCATAACGGCCCTGCTTCCTCTGCCCCATTCACTGATAACATAAGTACTGTAGTTCAAATCAAATACATCGAGGATCATCACACATTACCAGAACAACCCAAAAAACATCTAGAAAAAACTATGGTCCTAAAGCTATAAAAATCACTTCAACCTCAATGTAAATTCTGTCTAAACTCTATCACAGTTTCTCAAAAAGTACTAGAAATATTAAATGCAAAAGAATTAGATTAAGTACCAGAATATATTTTGTGATGTGTACTCAAAAGTACTTCCTTTTCCAGCAAACCACAGCTCCTGAAATTCCCATTAATTTCTTGAGTATCCAAATAACACCATAAAATGCCTTAATAATAATACTTCAGGTATGTATAGCCCCACACACTTAACCCTAGAAATAAATCTGTATCTGTGCCATTTGTCATAAGAGAAAAACGAGACTCAAGGAAGTTACCATACAATTCTAAGATCACAGAGTTTGATCTACCATTCAAATCCTCAACCAAGTCTAGAGTAAATACATTACAGCTGCCTTAGTTTCTAAGTGTGCTGAAAGGAATAAGAGATGATTATACATCAACATAATTTCACAGAAAACAGAATACAACAGAGCTTCTAGAGAAGGGGAAACAAGACGTGTACTTTATATGTAAAGGAGGCCAATCTTTGCAAGATCTGAACCATGATGCCCTGCCCAGGCAGAAAAGGCTCCAGCGGGGTATCACTAATGAGCTAGGCCTAGGCAATCAGAAACAATGAGGAGAGGCACGTTACATAGATAACTTCCACAGCTTAATCTAGGCCTGTTGTGGTAGTTATAACTTCAGTAGTTTAGGTTTGGCTAGTATCTTTATTTCTACCAACTGATGAGCTTATTTCTTTTCTTCACAACATACAAAAGATGCCCTTCTAACTTCTAACTTTTAGGGCTTGCTCAAACATACCCAAAAGTGATGTCAATGAACTGCCTCTACTCATACCTTTTAAAGGACTATCAGAAAATATCCTTTGATTTAAATCAAGAGATGTTGTTTGACTGATCAAAAAAAAAAAAGATTCAACCAGCTATATGTTTGTATCTTTGCTTTTAAAAGAAAAATAATATATTTAAATATAAAATGTCATTCCAATTATCTCTATCTGGCTGAAGTGCTTCAGAAATTTCCAAAATATTATCTATTCACAGTATTATCTCCACACAGACACCATATATCTTACAGTAGTTGTATAATATAAAAATGCAAGAGAGCATGTGAAGGACCGAGGCACTTTTTAATTATTTCCTGGTGGATATAACTTCAATTACATAATTTTCTATTTCTTTCTTTCCAAAGAGAGTGAACTTATTGGGTGAGGGGTAGAAGGCTACTAGAGATCATCTGCTAAATCCCTGCCTCTAGGCATAGCTGTATTTTAAACACAATTTTGTAAAACAACCCAAACAAGTTAAAAACAAAAGCAAATCTTTCAACTCTTACCATACATATATTGGTATTATTTCTATAATGGCACTAAACACTAACATGAAATACAAAACTAATGTGAAGATGACATTTGTTTTTCATATTTTATTTTCTTTTAGCTACTACATATAATTTTTATGAAGGCCTAGGCTGATTGCTGTACCAATTATAATGGTATACCTAAAGTTATTTGTGATCTATCACTTACTAGCCATGTAATCTTGGCCAAGCTATTTAACTATATGAGTTTCATATTCTGCCTTGTAAAGCTGATGATAATATAGTGTAATACCACACTCACAGTAAGTCTATAAAGATTAAATAAGTTTCAAAATTCTGTAGCATATAGCACATTTAGCACCATGACTCCTTTACTAACATGAATTACACAATATATGAAATTTCTGTGCATACTCTAAAGTATTATAAAAGTGGCATTATCATCACTGACATATCATATAAAATAATACATGCACAATCTTCATATTAAAAAACTTCAAACCTAATAAGGTTATTTGAAAATTAAATGACATAGCACATGTGAAAAATGTTTAACACAAGCAGGCTTTCAATAAATGTTTGTTTAAAAATCTACAAGTGAAACATTCCTAATGAAGCTGGCCAGAGAGATTTAATATACTATGTAGTCCAGACTATTATATAACTTTAATATTTACATATAAATAACATTTCAGTTATAAGACAGAATATTAGGTTGTACATTAAAATCACTAATTATTAATCTTTTGAGTCCAAAGACCCTCATGAAATGTAATTAGAGCTGATGTAATGTGAATTACCCTTGTAGGACATTAGTTTTCATATATATTAAAAAATACATATATAATGATATATATAAACAATATTTCTTTCAATATGTGTATATAAATAATTTTTCATGTGTCTGCATAGATAATACAAAATCAGTTCTAAAAATATATTTCAATCTTTATGATACTCAGATTTGTCCAAATATTTTACAAACCCCATTTTTTCAAAATATTTAAATAAATGATTCATTTTTATATCTAACTTACCCCTTAGACAATAAATATCTATATATATAACATTCAACCACACACATCTTCGTCAGTTTTATCTTCTCCCCTGGCTCTCCCAGAGTCCAGTTGGGCATTTCTAACTGCATCTTCATCATGTCCACATGGATATCCCATTATTATTGCAAAATCAAAGTACCTTAAATAAACTTGTCCTCTCATTTCCCCCTTTGATTTTTCCATTTCTGTCAATGAATTCCCAAATTCAACAACTCCATCTTTTTTTTTTTCCCCTATCCTCTCTAGAGAGATAATGTCATATAAAAGAAACAGCAAAGGTCTTTGGAGTCAACTGGATCTGGGTTAGTCCTGTTCCTATTTCTTAGTAATTATGTGAGCTTAAGCAAGTTATACCCTTCTGAAATTAAGTTCCATGTTATAAAAATAGAATTTCACCTCATTTACCTTGTAGAATTATGTAAGGCTTAAATATAAGGTACATAAGCTACCTAGGACATAATGAGCATTTGTAAATGTCGGTAAAGCAACTTCTCTTCCTTCTTCACAGCCAGTCACCAAGAATTACAAATCCTTACTTTGAAATATTCTTAGTGTCACTACCCTTTTTCTGGGGCCTCCTCATTTAAATCCTCAAGTTTTGGGTCTCATCTAATTCCCTATCCATCTGAGGCAATGGCCACCATACAGACAACCTGTCCAGAGGCCTCTTATCTGGCATACTAGCTCTCAACAGCACAAAAACTACTTTGCATCAATGTAGAATTCCTGAACAGTTCACACCATCCAAGCTCTTTCTGCCCACCTTCCAACACTCTCCTTTATCCCTATGATATTCTATGATTCCCTTAGGAGTCTCTGAGAGTGACTTTGTTACAAATTCTCCACCACCTACTGGTTGCCTATCCTTCTAAAGCCCATCTAATTGCTCTGCCATCCAGTCTAGATCCCTGTGTCATTCCACCTTCTAGCACTAACGTACTCTCTAGGACTGTGCTTCCTGTAACACTTCTATACTCTTCATAAAATGTTCCCACTATTCCTTAACTTTAAAAATCTGGCTCTCCCCAGAGGGTACTGTTTCCTTTGTAGTCCTTCTAAGAAGAGGCTGCTCGTTTTTTTACTTTCTTCCCCTAGGATCTCTGATGGGGAGGAGAAAAAATATTCTCAGCTCCATGTTAGTTTACAGATCATTACTATTCCATCCATAATCAAAAATGCTTTATGTTTAGAAGACCAAGCCATAAGACCAAACCACTCTTTCCCTACTAAACTGTTATAGAATTCTCTTTTCATTTCTTCACTGAGTGCTGAGAATACAATAATGAATAAAGCAAATATAATACGATATTAAGTGAGATATATTGAGTTAAAAAAAAAAACACTAAAATGGGTATATACACACCTAATGGGTGCAGTGGGCACCATCTGGGTGATGGACACACTTGAAGCTCTGACTCGGGTGGGGCAAAGGCAACATATGTAACCTAAACATTTGTACCTCCGTAATATGCTGAAATAAAAAAAAAAATTTAAAAAAAACCACTAAAATGAATGTCACCTGTTTTGCAAAATATTTTAATGTGGCTACTAGCAAAATTGTATATGTGGATTAATTTATGGTTTACACTGTATTTCTACTGGACATTGCTGAGCTAGAGCTTTCCATTCCCAGTTCCTCAAGCCAAAAGACTAGCCATCAATGGAATAGGAGGTCAGCTGAATATAAATTTGGAATTTAAACTCTACTGTACCTTCCCCCTTTCTAGTTTTGATAGTCCCTTCTCTTCTACATAGACAGTATACCTGTTCTACTACTGAAAAATGGTTCTTTTTACTAACTCCCAAATATACCATATGCATTTGTGCCTCTTCCTACCCAGAATGCCCTTTCCCTTCCGACCCAGAATAGACATACCCATCACAGAGTATTCTTCAAAATACTTGCTACCCTACCTATGGCAGAATTATACATCCCACCTTGTCAATATAAGGTTTATAATAAGACTTGAACAGAAATGTAAGAAGTGACTTGTGCCATTTCCAAGAAGAAACATTAAGAACCATTGCTTGGTTCCAATATGACCTCTTCTTCTTACATGAAACCAGCAATGGTCCAGATAGAAGCTACTTCATCAGCATGGATCCTGACATGAACATTTAGACCAACGCTATAACTGACTACAAGGGACATATAAATGGAAGCAAGACATAAACATTTGTTGTTACACCCTGGGATTTTTAGTTATTTGTTATCACTGTATAATTTAGCCAAAACTGGCTAATCTTTTTACCAGAATCATTTCCATTCCTTAAGACCCGTCTTCAGCCCCACTACCTCCATAATATTTTCCCTGATTAGTTTTGCTCTATGTTAGCTTTTCCTCCTCTAAATTCCTACAGTTTAGCTATACAACTGTTTTGGCAATTCTAGTCTATTATTGTTAGGAAATATATTTGAATATGAATCACGCATAAATACTGAATGGCTGTTAACATCACAAAAACAGAGAAAACCAGATTCTACACACATCTTAATGGGAGCATACAATACCATTATTTTTTATTTCTATTTTTTTATTTCAATAGATTTCAATAGTTGAATTTCATTACATGCATTAATATATATTGTATAGTGGTGAAGTGTGGGCTTTTAGTGTACTAATCACTGGAACAGTGTATATTATACCTGACAGATAATTTTTCATCTCTCACCCCATCCCACCCTCCTGTCTTTTAAGTCTCTAGTGTCCATTATACCACTTTGTGTGTTCTTGCAGACCCATAGCTTAGCTCCCGTTTACAAGTGAGAACATACGGCATTTATTTTTGTGTTCCTGAGTTACTTCACTTAGGATAATGGCTTCCAGTTCCACTCAAGTTGCTGCAAAAGACATTACTTCATTTTTCATTATGGCTGAGTAGTAATCCATGGTATGTGTGTGCCCAAATTTGATAGGCACTTAGGTTGATTCCATATCTATGCAATTGTGAATTGAGTGGCAATAAACATATAAGTGCAGGTATATTTTCAATATAATGATTTCCTTTCCTTTGGGGAGATAACCAGTAGTAGGATTGCTGGATCAAATGGTAGATCTCCTTTGAATTCTTTGAAAAATCTCCAGACTAATTTCCATAGAAGCCCCAATAGTGTATAAGCATTCCTATTTCACCACATCTGTGCCAACATCTATAGTTCTTTGACTTTTTAATAATGGCCATTCTAACTAGAATAAGATGGTATCCCATTGTGGTTTTAATTTGCATTTGCCTAATAGTTAGAGATGTTGAGCATTTCTTCATATGTTTGGTGGCCATTTGTATATCTTTTTTTGAAAAATGCCTGCTCATGTCATTTACCCACTTTTTAATAAGGTTGTTTAGTTTTTTTCTTGCTGAGTTGTCTGAGTTCCTTGTAGATTCTGTATGTTAGTCCTTTGTCCAATATACAGTTTGAGAATATATTCTCCCATTGCATAGGTTGTGTATTTATATCCTACATTGATATTTCCTTTGCTGTGCAGGAGCTTTTTAATTAAGTCCTATTTGTCTATTTTTGTTTGTATTGCATTTGCTTTTGGGATATTAGTCAAAAATTTTATCACTAGGCCAATGTCCAGAAAAGTTTTTCCTAGATTTTTGTCAAGAAGTTTTATGGTTTCTGGTCTTATATTTAAGTCTTTAAGCCATCTTGAGTTAAGTTTTGTATATGGTGAGAGATAGGGACCTCTATCTCTCACCTCTATCGCTCATGAAGAAGTTTCATTCTTCTGCATATGGCTATCCAGTTTTCCCTGCCCCATTTCTTGAACAGTATCCTATCCCCAATGTATGTTTCTCTGCTTATCAAAGATCAACTGGGTGAAGGTATTATTATACATGGCTTTACTTCTGGGTACTCCATTCTGTTCCATTGATCTATGTGCCTACTTTTAAGCCAGTACCCAGCTGTTTTGGTTACTATAGCATTGTAGTATAATTTGAAGTCAAGTAATGTGATGTCTCCAGTTTTATTCTGTTTGGTTAGGATTGCTTTGGCTATTTGGGCTCTTTTGGGGTTCCATTTTGAACTTAAGTTTTTTTTCTAATTCTGTGAAAAATGATGTTAGTATTTTGATAGGAATTGCACTGAATCTGTAGATGACTTTTGGCAGTATGGTCATTTTAACAATGTTGATTCTTCAATCTATGACCATGACATGTTCTTCCATTTGTTTGTGTCATCTAAATTTTTTTCATCAGTGTTTTGCAGTTTTCCTTGCAGAGATCTTTCACCTCCTTGGTTAAATATATTCCTAGGTATTTTTTTCCTACAGCTATTATAAATGGAATTCAGTTTGTGATTTGCTTCTCATCTTGGTTGTTATTAATGTATAGAAATGCTATTAACCTTTGCATACTGATTTTATTACCTGAGACTTTGCTGAATTCATTTATCAAATCCAGGAGTCTTTTGGAGGAGTCCTCAGGGTTTTCCTGGTATAAGATCATATCACGGGCAAACAGGATAGCTTGATTTCCTTTTTTCCAACTTAGATGCTCTTTATCTCTTTCTCTTGCCTGACTGCTCTAGCTAGGACTTCCAGTACTATGTTGAATAGAAGTGGTGAAATTGGGTATCCTTGTCTTGTTCCAGTTCTTATGGGGAATGCTTTCAGCTTTTCCTCATTCAGTATGATATTGGTTGTGGGTTTGTCATATATGGCTTTTATTATTCTGAGGTATGTTCTTTGCTAAGGGTTTTTATCATGAAGTGAAGCTGGATTTTGTCAAACATTTGTTTTATATCTATTAAAATGATCATATAGTTTTTGTTTTTAATTCTGTTTATGTGGTGGATCACAATTATTTACTTGTGTATGTTGAACCATCCTTGCATCTCTGGGATGAAACTCACTTGATCGTGGTGAAGTACACATTGGATGTGCTGTTGGACTCAGTTTGCTGGTATGTTGTTGAGGATTTTTGCATCTATGTTAATCAGAGATATTTGTCTGTAGTTTTTTGTTGTTTTTTTTTTTTTTGGTGTTTTTGTTTCTTTTTTTTTTTTTTTTGCATCCTTTCCTGGCTTTGCTACTTTTCTAACATGGTGATACTGTCTTCATAAAACGAGTTAGGGAACATTCCGTCCCTCTCTATATTTTGGAAAAGTTTCAGTAGGATTGGCATCAGTTCTTCTTTGTATGTCTGGTAGAATTCTGCTATGAATCCATCTGGTCCTGGGCTTATATTGGGGAGAAGATTTTTTATTTCTGATTCAATCTCACTACTCATTATTGGTCTATCCAGGGTTTCTATTTCTTCCTGGTTCAGACTTTGGAGGTTGTATTTTTCTAGTAGTTTATTAATTTCTTCTAGGTTTTCTAGTTTGTGGATGTAGAGATGTTCATATTACTCTCAGCTAATCTTTTTATTTCTATGGTATCAGAAATATCCTGTTTTCATTTCTTATTGAACTTATTTGAATTCTCGCCCTTCTTTTCTGGATTAATCTAGCTAATGATCTATCAATTTAGTTTATCTTTTAGAATAACCATCTTTTCACTCATTGATGTTTTGTGGTTTTTGTCAGTTTTGATTTCATTAAGTTCTACTCTGATCTTTATTATTGCTTTTCCTCTGCTACCTTTGTATTTGGTTTATTTTTCTTTTTCTAGTTCCTTGAGGTGTGATATTAGGTTCTTAATTTTTGATCTTTCTGTCTTTTTTTTGTTTGTTTGTTTGTTTTTTGAGACAGAGTCTCACTATATTGCCCAGGCTGGAGTGCTGTGGCGTCAGCCTCGCTCACAGCAACCTCAAACTCCTGGGCTCCAGCATTCCTTCTGCCTCAGCCTCCCGAGTAGCTGGGACTACAGGCATGCGCCACTATGTCCGGCTAATTTTTTCTATATATTTTTAGTTGCATGATTAATTTCTTTCTATTTTTAGTTGAGACAGGGTCTTGCTCTTGCTCAGGCTGGTTTTGAACTCCTAAGCTCAAACAATCCACCTGCCTCGGCCTCCCAGAGTGCTAGGATTATAGACATGAGCCACCGCGCCCAGCCTCTTTCTGTCTTTTTGATGTAGGATTTTAGCACTGTAAACTTCCCTCCTGGTATTGCTTTTGTTATATCCCAGAGATTTTTTATAAGTTGTATCATTAATATTACTCATTTTTTAAAATTTTGTAATTTCCATCTTGATTTCTTCATTAGTTCAAAGATCACTGAGGAGCAGGTTGTTTAATTTCCATGTATTTGTATAGTTTTCAGATTTCCACTTGGAGTTGATTTTAGTTTTATTCCACTGTATTCTCAAAAGGCACTTGGTATCATTTCCTTTTTTTTAATTTATTAAGGCTTGTTTGTGGCTTAACATATGGTCTATCTTGGAAAATGTTCCATGTGCTGATAAGAAGAATGAATATTCTGCAGTTCTGATGTAGAATTTTCCAATAATGTCTGTTAGATTCATTTTCTCTAGAGCCCAGTTTAAGTCCAGTGTTTCTTTGTTGATTTGCTACCTTGATGATGTGTCTAGTGCTGTCAGTGGAATTTTGAAGTGAAGTCCCCCACTATTATTATATTGCTGTCTATGTCTTTCCTTACATCTAGTAGCATTTGTTTTATGAATCTGGGAGCTCTACTGTTAGGTGCATATATATTTAGTATTGTTACATCTTATTGTTGAATAGGTCCCATTATCATTATATAGTGACCTTCTTTGTCTTTTTTTACTGTTGTTAATTTAAAGTCTGTTTTGTCTGATATAAGAATAGCTACTACAGCTGGCTTTTGGTTTCCATTTGCATGGACTATTTCTCTCCATCTCTGTACCATAAGTCTATAAAAATCTTTACAAGTAGGCCTGCTGAAGGCAGCAGTTATTCAGATTGTGTTTTCTTATCCATTCTTCCAGGCTATATATTTTAAGTGGGGCATTTAGACCTTTTCGTAATTAATATTGACATGTGAGATACTGTTGCGGTCACCATGTAGATTGTTACCTGGTAGCTTCATATTCTCAATTGTGTTGATGTTTTATGAATCCTGTGAGTTTTATACTTTTGAGTGTTTTTATACTGGCATGTATCAGCTCTTCATTTTGATGTTAAGAACTTTTTTGAGCATTTCTTATATGTCTGGAGCATTTCTAGTGGTGACAAATTACATTATTGTTTGCTTGTCTGGGAAAGACTTTATTTCTCCTTCATATATGAAACTTAGTTTTGCAGGGTATAAAATTCTTGGCGAAATCATATTGTTGAAAAAGGCTAAAAGTAGAACCTAATCCCTTCTGGTTTGTAAAGTTTCTGCTGCGTATTCTGCTGTTAGTCTGATAGGATTTATAAATTATTTGATGTTTTTGTGTCACCATTCTTAATATTTTTTTCCTTCACATTGATGTTATGCAATCTGATGACTATATGCCTTAGTGAAGTTCTTTTTGCAATGAATTTTCCAGGAGCTCACTGGGCTCTTGGATCTGGAAGTCAAAATCTCTAGGGAGACCAGGGAAGTTTTCCTCAATTATTCACTCAAACAAGTTTTCCAAATTTTCTGCTTTTCTTTCCTTCCTTACTTAGAATACCTATGATTCTTAGGTTTGTACGTTTTACACAATCCCATTTTGGAGATTGTTCATTTCTTTTAATTCTTTTTTTTTAGTCTGATTCAAAAGCTTTAGATTCAATATCTGAAATTCTTTCTTCTGCTTAGTCTACTGTTAAAACTTTCCACATTATTTTATAATTTCTTAAATGAGTTTTTCATTTCCAGAAGTTCTGTTATATAACAGAACTTTATATATATGTAAAGATATATATATCTTTATATTTATATCTATAAATCTCTAGTGAAATTTTCATTCATGTCCTGAATTATTTTTTTGGTTTCTTTGTGTTGGTTTTCAACTTCCTCTTGGATCTCATTGACCTTATTTACAAACCATATTTTGAACTTTTTACCTGTCATTTCAAAATTTTCCTTTTGGTTGGGATTCATTGCTAGAGAACTAGTGTGATCCTCTGGGAGTGTTGAAGCAGTCTGTTTCTTCATACTGCCAGAGTTCTCATGCTGGTTCCTTCTCATCTGAAGAAGCTGTCACTTCTTATTTTTTTATCTTACTTTCATTTATATGTTTTTAAAAAAAAAAACTTTTCTCCTTTGAAAGTTTGAGTATATTGTATGTTGTGTTGGGTTGTTTGGCTTCAATTTTGGGTGCTTTCAGGGAGCTAAGGTTCTATATGAGTTTCTTGATTATAGGTAGCCCTTTTGTGGTAACTTTCTCATATGCTGATTATACTATAGATGTAAGATATACTGAGTATATGAGTAGGCTCACTACCTTTGGCAGTACTGGAATTGTGGAGGTCTCAGGAAGCTTATCTCATTCTTTAGCACTATGCCTTCTGACAAGAGGTGTTAAATTGGGTTGTGCTTTTCAACCTCCTTGTCCAGTAGGTGGCACTTACAGGTAATAGGAGCTGTAGAAGAAACTGCTAGATAGATGTTTGGACTTTTTTTACTATGAGGAGTTCTCTGTTGTCTCAGACAATGGACTGGTCTTTGGTAGGAAAGCGATCCACTTCCCTAACATGGCCTGGTCCTCAGGTTCATGACTCAGTTCAGTCAAACACTGTCATCTATCTCCAGGCCACAATGTGACTGAGTGCTACAGAAAACGCCTTTCCCACAGTTCTCTTCCTAAATGATTTTGGAGCAGAACCTCTTCCCTCAGCCTAAAACAGTCAGCTTGGGGCTCACCTGTTCTCCTCTGTGGGGAACATTGCTCCTCCGTGTAGAGAGGGAGAAGTGTATTGCCTTTCAGAACATAAGAGTGAGTATCCATTGTGGTGTTGCTGGCAATTTGGGTCATCCAGGCCTCGGACCCCTAGGGGAGTACTCAGTTGCCAGTCGTGGTGAACTAGATAGTGTGCTTAAGTCTTGAGGGGACCAGAATGAAATGGGCTAGTGAACTTGTCCTAAGGCTTCCCTGGGTTCAGGCACTGACCATGACAGGGAGAGGCAAGGTGATCTCCTGTTCTAGCACAATTTTCAGGCAGCCACTGGGAGCCTACCACTGGGCAGGGTAGCCACTGCTGAGGCAGGTCACTAGCTATGAAGCACACAAGCTGCTCACATTTCCCACCTTCGGCAGTGGCAGTGGTTTCTGTCTTGTCCTTTGGGGGCATGAAAACATCATATTTCCAGCTCCCTCCCTGGCCCTGCAGCAGTGGCAGAGGAGAAGGTAGCTCAAACTGCTGGGGACTGTGCTCCCAGAATGGCTGCCTGCTGTAGCACCATTGCTCAAGCTGGGGAGGGGTAACTGTGCCACAAACTTGCCTCCAGGGAGGGCAGGTTCCTCTTACTAGAGGCAGGCAGCTGGGGACTTGAATTGCTCACCCTGTTTTCCCTCAGTGGTGGCAGCAGTTTCTGTTCTTTGAGCACACAGAAGCGCCCACCCATCCCCTCAACTCCCTTAGTGGCCCTGAGGCTGTGGCATTGGTACAGTTGACAGCCCCAGAGCAGGACAGAGACCTACATGGGCTGGGCTCTCAAATGGCTCAGGGCTCAAAAGCTTGTGGGGCTTCACCCAAGTTCATGCAATGCTTCTGCATGCTCTCTAGGTAGCTCCTTGCCTTAGCCTGGGGGCCCACGATGACCCAGAAGGTTCTCCTATAGCTAGTATTTTTTTTAAAAAAATCCCTGGCAGGAGTGTGGAAATCCAGCAATCTCTCATTCACACTTTCCCCATATAAGGGAACTTCTCCCATCTTGCCGTCAATCCCAGTTGAGCAGGGTGTCTGGCTTCTCTGCTTTCCTGATTCCTGTTGCTTCTCTGTTGGATTTCAGTATTCTCTCTTAGGCTATCTACTTGAAGAATGACCATCCACTCCTTAATTTTCATCCCTCTCTGGGAGAGGCACACACTAGTTGTATCTAGTCAGCCATCTTGAAATGGAGAACACAGTACCACTTTTGAATAAAATGGTCTTGCAAAAAAAAAGAGACTAAATGTAATCAAGCTTCTAATATATCCAATCATTTATCAGAAATACAAAAGACAGGAAAATGTATTGAACTACACCATGGGAAAGCAATCAGCAAAATTCAGAAAAACAACCTGTTTTCCTTAAACAAACAAAAAAAAATTGCAGGGAAAAAACCAATGGAGATGAGAAACCATATTTGAAATAATCAAATTAAAAATTAATTAGCAGTGCCAGAAGATGGTGGACTAGAAGCAGCCAGCAAGCATACCGCTCTCAAGGAAGAGATCGTAAATTGAAGGCAGATACCTACCTACAAATAGCTCTTCTCAGAAGAAACACTGTGAAATCCCAGAGAAACAACACAGGACACTCAGAGTGAAGGAAAAGGTGATGAGGTGATTTATTGGACAAGATCCAAGGGATCTGAGGGCAGCCATCTACAAGCAGGGAAGATTAGGACAGAGAACTGGGTGCTGTGCTCATTCTGCAAGCACTGCAGCTGAGAGGGTTCCCTCCACCACCATAGATCTCCATCTGGACTGACCAGGGAGCTGCCTAGAGTCTGTGCAGAGTCACTGCACTGAAGAACAGGCATAGTAAGGATATGGTGGCTTCCAGTCCCAGGTTTCTAGAGCTGACACCATCCTGAGCTCTCACGTGCATGATGCCAAGTCTGCATGGGACTCGGCTTTGCAGCAGTTGCTTTCACATCACTCTGACAAGGTGGAGGAGGGAGCAGACTGGACGCTCCCTAAGCCATATCCTGTGACTGAGAGCCAAATGCCTCTCCCCTCCAGTGCAGGGGGATCTGAGAAGAGGAGTTGCCTTGGGCACTACAGGCTAGACTGGGGAAGCATTGGGTGATCACTTAAGCAGGACTTGGAGGGGTGGGCATAACTCCACAGTCCCCGGACCACTGGAACTGACTCCCACCCACACAACTTGGCATCATCCATGGCACCCAAGCTAGTGGAACAGTCCACTGCCTGTGCACTCCCCTCTCTGCATTCAAGGTCAGAATAGCCTGCTGCCTGTGTGGCTCTGTTTTCACTGGCCGCAGTTTTGGCTCTGAGGCTCTGACACTGGAGCCCAAGTCTCCAACCCTACAGCTCCAGAGCTCCCGCCAGGCCCAATACACCACCCCTGAGATTCCAGCACTGCACCTGGCCCCAAGACCCCACCACTGAGTCTCCACAACTGCTGGTGGGCCAGGAGACCTGCCCCAAGGTCCAGTGCACTGCCAGGGACCACCCTCCCCCCCACCCCGGTCTTGAGCCACCATTTTACCTGGACATGGTTCAAGCAAATGCCAACAGCTTGGGCGCGCACAACCACCACCTGGATAGCTTCATCCAACTACCACTGTCACCTCTGTGGGGAGATCCTGGGCAAAGCAATCCCCACAATGCCAGCTTCCATGGAAAGAATCTCATCCAGGATCCAACTCAAATTTCCCACAACGATCTGGGGAACAACCCAACACCCTGCACAAAGACCATCCAATACCAGCTTGAACTGTAGCAATCACAGGTAAACAGGACAAAACAGAACAGCTGCACTATAGGCTTCTAGAGGACACGGCCCTCTCTGTTGCGTAACATTTCAGAGTAGGAAAAAGGCGCCATCTAGGGACCTCCCCTTCTTCTAATTAAGCAGGAGAGTTCCCAGCAAAGGAGATCAGTTACCCTACAAACTTACCAGCCCTGAGCCAGGAAAAGAAGATTCAGATGAGAATAAACCTGCCAACATGAAAAAATAAAACAGTTCGACACCTCAAAGGATCATAATGGCACTACAGTAGTGGACTCCAAGTGCAAGGAAATTGTTGAAATGACAGAAATGAAATTCAGAAGCTGGATGGCAAATAAGATGAATGGAATTGAAGAGAAAGTTGAAAACCAACAAAAAGAAGCCAAAAAAATTTCAGGAAATCAATGAAAACATTCCTAAAGAGGTAGATAACATAAGAAAGGATATAATAGAACTTAAAAAAATGAAAGAGTCACTTAGGGAATTTCAAAACACAGCACAAAGATTCAACAATAGACAAAACCAAGGAGAAGAAAGAATCTCAAGCTTGAAGACAAGGCTTTCGCGCTAACCCCCTATTCAAAGAGGCAGAGAAGAGAATAAAAAAGACTGAGCAATCACTTAGATGTGGGATTACATGAAGCAAACTAACATATGAATTATAAATATCCCTGAGGGAGAAGAAGAAATAGCTACAAGTATGGAAAATTATTCAGGAGAATTATTGAGGAAAAATTCCCTGTTATCACCAGAGATTCAGACATCCAGATACAAGAAGGTCATCAAACACCAAGAAGATTCATAGCAAACAGGACATCTCCAAGACATATATAAGCTCAATCAGAAATTAAAAAGGAGATATTACAACTGATACCACAGAAATACAAACTATCATCCATGAAAACGAAAATCTCTATGCAAATAAACTAGAAAATAGATAAATTTGTAGAAAACTACAACCTCCCAAGACTCAATCAAGAAGAAATAGAACTCCTGAATAGACTGATAATGAGCAGCAAGATGAAAGCAATAATAAAAAATCTCACAACAAAAAAAGTCCCACACCAGATGGATTCACAGCTGAACTATACCAGACCTACAAAGAAGAGCTGGTACTCATACAACAGAAATTATTGCATACCAACAAAAAGGAGGGAATCCTCCCCAACACATTCTATGAAGTGAGTATCACCTTAACACTAAAGCCAGCAAAGAACACAACAAAAAAAGAAACCTACAGACCAATATCTCTTATGAATCTAAATGTAAAAATCCTCAATAAAATAATAGCACATCAAAAAAAATAATCCACCATGACCAAATGGGCTTCATACCAGGCATGCAAGGATGGTTCAACATATGTATATCAATAAATGTGATTCACCAAATAAACAGAAGTAAAAATGAAGATCATGTGATCATCTCAATAGATGGAGAAAAACTATTCGACACAACTCAGCACTGATTCATGTTAAAAACCCTCAACAAATTAGGCACAGAAGGAACATATCTCAAAACTATAAAAGCCATATATGACAAAACCCAGAACCAACATCATAATGAATGGGGAAAAGCTGAAACCATGCCCCCGAAGAACTAGAACAAGACAAGGGTGCACACTGTGACCACTTCTATTCCACACAATGCTGGAAGTCCTAGCCAGAGCAATCAAACAAAAGAAAGAAAGAAAAGATATCTAAATTGAGAAAGAGCAGGTCAAATTATTGCTTTTCACTGACAATATGATCTTGCATCTAGAAAATCCCAAAGACCCTACCAAGAGACTCCTGAAATTGAAAAATAAATTCAGCAAAGTCTCAAGTCACAAAAATCATGTAAACAAATTTGTAGTATTTCTATATACCAATAACAATCAAGTTGAGAGTCAAATCAAAGACTCAATACCATTCACAATAGCTACAAAAGAAAGTAAAATACTTAGGAATTTAATTAACCATGGGGGTGAAAGATCTCTACAAGGAGAACTATGAAGCACTGACGAAAGAAATCACAGATGATTTGGGTGCATTAATTTTGTACCCTGAGACTTTACTGAATTCATTTATCAATTCCAGGAGTCTCTTGGTTGAATCCTTGGGATTTTCTAGACATAATAGCATATCATCAGTAAAGAGTGAGAGTTTGACTTCTTCTTCCACCATTCATACACCCTTAATTCCCCTCTTGTCTGACTGCACTGGCAAGGACTTCTAGCACTACGTTAAATAGAAGTGGAGATGGTGGGCAACCTTGTTTGGCTCCAATTCTAAGTGGGAATGCTTTCAATTTTTCCCCAGTCAATATGATATTGGCTGTCGGTTTACAGCATATGGCCTTAATAATTTTAAAGAATTGTCCCATCTATATCTATTTTATTGTTTTTATCATGAAAGTGTGCTAGATTTTATCAAATGGTTTTTCTGTGTCTACTGAGAGAATCATATGGTCTTTGCACTTGGTTTTATTTATGTGGTGAATTGCATTTATAGATTTGCATATGTTAAACCAGCCTTACATCTCTGGGATAAAGCCCATTTGGTCATGATGAATTATTTTTTGATGTGCTGCTGGATTCAGTTTGCTAAGATTTTGTTGAGGATTTTTGCATCTATATTCATGAGGGATATTGGTCTGTAGTTTTCTTTTTTTGTGGCATCTTTTCCTGGCTTCAGTATGTGGCATTCATATATGTCATTAAGGCCGGGCGCGGTGGCTCACGCTTGTAATCCTAGCACTCTGGGAGGCCGAGGCGGGAAGATCGCTTGAGCTCAGGAGTTCGAGACCAGCCTGAGCAAGAGCGAGACCCTGTCTCTACTAAAAATACAAAGAAATCAGCTGGACAACTAAAAATATATAGAAAAAAAATTAGCTGGGCATGGTGGCCTGTAGTCCCAGCTACTCGGGAGGCTGAGGCAGGAGGATGGCTTGAGCCCAGGAGTTTGAGGTTGCTGTGAGCTAGGCTGACACCACGGCACTCTAGCCCAGGCAACAGAGAGAGACTCTGACTCAAAAAAAATATATATATACACCAATAACAGTCAAGCCGAAAATCAAATCAAAGATGCAACAACTTTCACAACGGCATCAAAGAAAATTAAATATTTAGGAATATATTTAACAAAGGAGGTGAGAGATATATATGGGGAGAACTACAAACACTGAGAAAAGAAATTGTAGAAGATGTATACCGATGGAAATCCCCACCATGCTCATGAATTGGTAGAATCGATATTGTTAAAATGTCCATTCTACATAAAGTGATCTACAGAATTAATGAAATCCCTATCAAAATTCCACCATCATTCTTTACAGATTTAGAAAAGATAATTCTACACTTCATCTGGAACCAGACAAGACCTCACATAGTCAAAGCAATCTTAAACAAAAATAACAAATTGGGAGGCATCAGTCTGCCAGACTTCAATCTTTACTACCAAGGCTATAGTAACCCAAACAGCATGGTATTGGCACAATAACCTTTGGAATATAGACCTTGGAATAGGTGTATAGGTACTAGCATATAGACCTTTGGAATAGGATGGAGATTCCAGATATAAAACCATCTTTATATTATCATCTAATCTTCAACAAGGCAGACAAAAGTATACATTGAGGAAAAGAATCTCTATTGAGATCCTCTATTGAGATTGGGAAAATTGAATATCCACATGCAGAAGATTGAAACTGGATCCCCTCCTCTCACCTCTCACAAAAATCAACTCACAATGGATAACAGACTTAAGAACTAAGGTGTGAAACCTTAAGAATTCTGGAATAAAATATTGGGAAGACTCTTTTAGACATTGGCCTAGGTAAAGAATTTATGAAGAAGACCCCCAAAGCAATCACAGCAGCAATAAAAATAAACAAATAGGACTTGATCAAATTAGAAAGCTTCTGCACAGCCAAGGAAACTATCATTAGAGCGAATAGACAACCTAGAGAATGGGAGAAAATATGTTTTCTACACATCTGATAAAGGGCTGATAACAAGAATCTGTATAGAACTTAAGAAAATCAGCAAGAAAAAAATCAGATAACCCCCATCAATAAACAGGCAAAGACATGAACAGAAACTTTTCAAAAGAAGACAGATTAATGGCCAGTAAACATATAAAAAAGTGCTCGACATCTCTAATCGCTAGGGAAATGCAAATCAAAACGACAATGAGATTATCACCTAACTCCAGTGACAATGGCCTCTATCAAAAAGTCCCAAAATAACAAAGGCTGGTGTAGATGTGGAGTGATTAGAACACTCTTACACTGCTGGTGGGGCTGCAAATTAGTACAACCCATGTGGAAAGTAATTTGGAGATACCTCAAAGAGCTAAAAATAGAAATACCATTTGATCCAGCAATCCCACTACTAGGTATCTATCCAAAGGAAAAAAAAAAAAAAAGACATTCTATAAAAAAGACATCTGCACTAGAATGTTTAAAGCAGCACAATTCACAATTGCAAAGATGTGGAAACAACCAAATACCCATCAATACATGAGTGGATTAATAAAATGTGGTATATGTATACCATGGGATACTACTCAACTACAAAAAACAAGGTGAACTACCACCTCTTATATTATCCTTGATAGAGATTGAGGCAATCCTTCAAAGTGAGGTATCACAAGGATGGAAAAACATGCACCACATGTACTCGCCATCAAATTGGTACTAACTGATCAACACTAAGGTGTTCACATGGTAGTAATGCTTACTGGGTGCCAGTCAGGTTGGGAGGATTGGGGGGTAAACCCACAGCTAATGGAAGCAGAGCACACTGTATGGTGGAAACATATGCTTATAGCCCTGGCTTCGGTGAGGCAAATGCATTACACGTAACCAAAATGTTTGTATCCCCATAATATTCTGAAGAAAAAAAGGAAATTGCAGATGACACAAACAAATGGAAAAACATATCATGCTCGTGAATCAGTAGACTCGATATTGTTAAAATGTCCATACTGTCCAAAGTGATTTACAGATTCTATATAATCTCCATCAAAATATCAACATCATATGTCACATATCTAGAAAAAATAATTCTACACTTCATTTGAAACCAGCAAAGATCCCATATAGCCAAAGCAATCTTAAGCAAAAAGAACAAATCTGGAGGCATCACATTACCAGATTTCAAACTATACTACAAGGCTATAGTAACCAAAACAACATGGCACTTGTACGAAAATGGAAACATAGACCAATGGAACAGAACAGAGAACCCAAATATAAAACCATTTACCTACAACCAGTTGATGTTCAGCAAAGCAAACAACATACACTGAGGAAAAGAAGCCCTATTCAATAAATGGTGCTAGAAAAACTGGATAGCCATATGCAGAAGAATGAAACAGGACCCCTATCTCTCACCACTTACAAAAATTAACTCTAGATGGATAAAAGACATAAATGTAAAGCACAAAACCATAACAATTCTAGGAGAAAATGTAGGAAAACGTCCTCTAGACATCAGCCTAGGCAAAGAATTTATGACTAAGCCCCAAAAGGCAATTATGGCAACGACAAAAATAAATAAGTGGGACTTAGTTAAATTAAAAAGCTCTGCACAGAAAAGGAAATAATCAACAGAGCAAATAGACAACCACAGAATGGGAGAAAATCCAGAATCTACAAAGAACTCAAACAAATCATCATCACAAAAAAACAAACAACCCTATAAAAAGTGAGCAAAAGAGATGAAGAGAAGCTTTTCAAAAGAAGATAGACAAATGGCCATATTTGAACATATAAAACATGAAAAAATGCTCAACATCAATAATCATCAGAAAAATGCAAAATCAAACCACAATGAGATATCACCTTAACCCTGTCAGAATGTCTCTTATTAAAAAGTTCAAAAACAATAGATGCTGGCCTGGATGCAGGAAGAAACGAACACTTATATACTATTGGTGGACTGAAAATTAGTACAATCTCTATGGAAAACTAGTATGGAGATTCCTCAAAGAACCAAAAGTAGATCTACCATTCAATCCAGCAATCCCACTACTGGGTATCTACCCAAAGGAAAAGAAGTCATTTTATCAAAAAGACACCTGTACTCAAATGTATACAGCACAATTCACAATTGCAAAGATGTGGAATCAATCCAAGTGCCCATTAATTCATGAGTGGATTAACAAAATCTGGTGTGTGTATGTATATATATATATATATATATATATATATATACACACACACACACACACACACACACACCATGGAGTACTACTACTCAGCCATAAAAAGGAATGACTTAATGCCTTTTGCAACATTTGGAAGGAACTGGAGACCATTATCCTATGTGAAGTATCTCAAGAATGGAAAACACCATATGTAGTCTCTGATAATGTGGAACCATTAATAATTGATGGGCATGCATGGGCACACAAAGAAGTAATAATTATTAGAAATCAAGAAAGGGAGCAGGGGGAGGAGGGGAGAGATAAAAACCTACTTAACATGTATTATACAATGAACAACATTCAGGTGATGGGCACATTTACAGCCCTTACTAAAGAATCATAAAGCTATCCATGTAATAAAAACATTTGTACCCCCCTTAATATTTTGAAATAAAAGTATAATTTAAAAAGGAAATCAGCAGTGATTATGACTTACAAATATCAATTATAATCTTTGATTAAAAAAACAAAAACAAATTCTCTTGCTGGAACATGTATGATGAACACTGAAATGACCATTTGATTTCCCAACTTCAAGTCTGACTAGAGATGTTTCAAAAAAAATGGGCCCAGTCTTGGTTTCTTTTTTTTTACTATTATTATTTCAGGAAATTATGGGGGTACAAACATTTTGGTTACATGTTACGACTTTGCCATATCCCAATCATGATTTAAATGTGCCCTTTCCCCTCCTACAATGCTCACCACATCCATTAGTTATAAGTTTACCCACCCGCAAATCCCCTACCCTCAAAGTATATTACTAACTGTGTGAGCACCTTAGTGTTGATCAGTCAGTGCCAATTTCATGGCACGTACATGTGGTACCTATTCTTCCATTCTTGTGATACCTCACTTTGGAGGATGGGCTCAAGCTCTATCCAGGAAAACGTAAGAGATGCCAAATCACTGTCATTTTTCATAATTAAATAGTATTCCATTGTATACATATACCATATTTTATTAATCCACTCATGGATTGACGGGCACTTGGGTTGTTTCCATATCCTTGCTATAGTGAATTGTGCTGCCTTAAACACTTGAGTGCAGATGTCTTTATTATAGAATGACTTTTGCTCCTTTGGGTAGATGCCTAATAGTACTATTGCTGGATCAAATGGTAGTTCTACTTGTAGCTCTTTGAGGTATCTCCAAATTCTTTTCCACAGAGGTTGCACTAATTTGCAGTCCCATCAGAAGTGTAAGAGTGTACCTATCTCTCCACATCCTCACCAGCATTTGCTCCTTTGGGATTTTTTGATAAAGGCCAATCTTACTGGAGTTAGGTGATATCTCATTGTGGTTTTGATTTGCATTTCCCTACTGATTAGAGATGTTGAGCATTTATTTATGTTTGCTGGCCATTATTCTGTCTTCTTTTGACCAGTCTTGGTTTCTAAATACCATTCTCCACTAAAAGGAACCAGTGCTCTTTGAAGAAATGTTTGATTCTGTGTCTAGGACAGAGAAAATATAAGATGAACCTGGAAGATCATGTGGCAAAAAGTAAGGTGTACTCAGAAAATAACTGATATTTCCAAAGGACATAGGAGCAGTTTTGAAGAGACCCCCACTAGCCAAATCTGAGACAATTTAACTAGAGATAAGAGAATGATAATAAAGAATTTTAACCTATTAAATATGAACCTATAAATCCAAAATGATATAACTAACTAAATAAATAAAAAAGAATCTCAGTTTGTTTTCTTCAAACAATGTAGAAAGAATGATGGAATTGGAAAATTATCATTTGGCCATTATCATAATAATAATTGATTCAGGCAGGAATTTTTAATGGATGTAAAAACCAGTGGGTGGAAGTTTTGAGTAACAGAATATTTACATAGTCTCAATTTACCTTTTCACAAGAGAATTTGAAAGGGTAAAATACTAACTTTTCAGTGGAGAATCCTGGCACACACCACTTTAACCAATTAGTCCCAGTTATGACACTAATCAATAGTGTGTACCTCCTGATATAATATTTTAAGAAGAACTTTGCATCACCTCATCCCCTGAGAGGTGTTCCTACCAGAAGTGCATATGTGGAAACTAAAAATGAAGAAACATCACACAAATCCAAATTGAGGGACAGTCTACAAACTAACTGGATGCTACTCTTTACAATTTCAAGGTCATGAAATAGAAATTTTCAATAACTGTTCAGATTAAAAGAGAATAAAGTAATATGATGACTGAATATAATGCATGGGCTTGGATTTTCTTTTGATATGAAAATTATTATGGGGTCAATTGGTGAAATCTTGAATAAAGTCTGTAGATTAGAGAATAAAATATTAATTGGATATTTGATATTAAGGAATTACTGTTATATGTTATGATTATATACAATTTTGGTGTGATTATACATGTACGTGTTATGTGGTATGACCACATATATATTAAATCATTAAATAAGAAATGTCCGATTTCAAATCAAAAGTGTAGTTTATCATATCTCAAACAGGAAGCAGTACAGCTCTTCTTCCTTCTCTCACCATGTGACACACCTGCTCCCTCTTCAGCTTCCACCTTCTTTGAAAACTCCCTGAGGCCCTCACCAGGAGCAGATGCTGATACTGTGATTCTTCTCTGATTGAATGCAGAACCACATTCAATGAAGAATTGCTGAATGGAATGAAATCGGTAGAAAGAACATGACAATCTGTCTAGCAGCTGCCTAACATCTCCTTGGTAATGTCATCTGCTCATGGAGGTTCTTTGAAGATTGATACTTTGCAAATTAGCATCCTGTTCAAACTGAAAGAGCATAGAGAGCCTTCTCAATGGAAGGCATGCAAAGATATTAACAGCAACACGATTCTTGGGTGTGTGGAGTGAGAGAAGAGATGCAAATAAAGTGAATAAATGAACGCTGACTTAATCTTAGACATTCAATGAAGTATTGCTGAACCGAATCGAATGGGAAGACAGAACGTGACAAACATGTTCAAACATGACAAAGCTTCCAGGAAGAGTATTTTGATGTGGAAAGAATCTCATTTCCCCTTCCTTGTTATTAGTTACATCAACCATGTATGAAGGAAAATTCACATTTTCTAGACACAGGTACACATATATAGTAGCATGACTTTTAAGTAATTTTTAACTCTAAAATTTAGAAAGTGTAGCAAAAATCCTTCCTGTGCCTGGGAATACATACAAAGAAAATATATAACAATGAGATTTGCTTGAAGTCAGGTACTTTTCATAACAGATAGACTGAATACAAAGAAATCTTAGCTTCCTAGGGTCATCCCCACCCCTGTAAGATAAATTCTCATTTCTGGAAGATTTCGAAAGATCTACCTTTCAATTCCTCTGTACTTTGAAGCTGAGTTACAGGGTAACCTGTCAGCAATCCCATCAGAATTCATGGAGCTATTTAAATACAGCAAAGTCTACAAAAAGTTCCACTGAGAGATATGAGCAAAGGCCAGAGCCCCAGAAGAAAACAAGTGCAGACTCAAGACAAAGCTTCCCTGTCCTGAGTGTGACTCCCACCGTGTGGGTCTGTGCAGTTGGCTATGAGCTCTGTGCTGTCGGCTTTCTTGGGGGAGCTCCCCGGCAGGTTCCTGCTCTCTGGGGTCTTCCTGCCTATAACCTTGCTGCTGCTCCTCCTCATTGCCTACTTCAGGATCAAACTGATTGATCGTAAGCATGAAGCAACCCAAGGAAGGGTTAAGGCATCCTTTCCTGTGGCATACCTTTGAAACATGTCAATGCACTGCCAGGGTTTCTGGGAGGCCTGGAGAAACACATCATTTTGATTTGTGGGTACTTCTCAACAAGCCCTCTCAAGATTTGGTGAATTTGGCAAAGTTTGAACATTTCAGCTGTATGGATTCTGAGCTAGAATGTGAAGGTCTGCTGTAGGGACCTCTCAACTATAGCACCTTATAAACTGAATCAGCAATTTTCACATGTTGTTGCTTATCTCTGTCTCTCGAGGCAATATATTCACAAATACTAAAACATTGTTCATGGTCTGCCTTCTCTATGTGAAAAAAAAAAAAAAGCAGCAGTACAATTAATAAAAGTATGTGCCTAAACTATTGACAAAGTTTTGCCATGTTAACAGTAGCTTGTTTATGCCAGCAGCGAAGAAGCCTGAAGAGCAAGTGGTGATGAAATCTCCAAAGGTGTTTTCTACAGCTTGTTGAGAATTGAATATTTTTCCTTGCAAGAAGTGGTCTAAATCCTGGAAGTAGTGGTACTCAGTTGGAACAAGGTCTGGTGAATACCATGGATGACCAAAAGTTTCCAAGTCCAGCTTCTATAGTTTGAGCAGCACTGTTTGTGTGACATGTGGTCAAGTGGTGTCTTGCAAGAGGATTGGCCTGTCTCTATTGACCAATCTTGGATGCTTAATCTCAAGCATCCTCATCATATTGTCCAAATGGTTGCAGTAGACATCCACTGTAATCGACTGACCAGGTTTCATGAAGCTATAGTGGACAATACCAGTGCTGGACCACCAAACAGACACCATTAGCTTTTTTTGATGAATATTCAGTTTGGGACTGTGTTTTGGCACTTCATCTTTATCCAACCATCATGCCGAATGCTTGCTATAGCCAAAAATAATCCATTTTTCATCACAAGTAACAATATGGTATAGAAAGGGTGCACCTTTATGTCATGACAGCAAAGAAAGGCAAGCTTCAAGACAATTTCTCTACTAACACTCTTTTAATTCATGTGGAACCCATCTAATCCAGCTTTTTTACCATGCCCATGTGATTCAAATAGTCCAGTGCTATTGGAATAGTAATGTCAAACCTTGCTGCTAATTCACAAGTAGGCTGAGATGGATTCACTTCCACTATAGCTTTCAGCTCATCATTATCCACCTTGGCCTCAGGTCGCCCACGTGGCTCATTTTCAAGATTAAAATCACCAGAATGGAAGTTCTCAAACCATCAACATATTGTGCATTCATTAGCCACATCCTTCCCAAACACTTGATTGATATTTTGAGCTGTCTGCACTGCATTGGTTCCTTGATGGAACTCATATGTTAAAATAACACGAATTGTTGTCTTATCCATTTCACAAAAATTGCGCTAAAAAAAATCTGAAAGATAATCACAAGCCAAAATGTGCCTTTGAAAGACTGAAGATGTACCTTCATGATAAAAGTAAAACAAGAAGTGTCAAAGTGAATTGTCAGAGATATCAACTGTCAAACTTAGTATTTAAGGAAATCAGATAATTCATACTTAAGAACCTAATATAAACTATATATAAAATATTTATATATAAAATGTTTGTATATAAGCATGTGTAAAATATTTCAATATATATCTCTAAAAGACATACATTCTTTATGTATTAAAAAAGGACAAATATACATGGTATTATTTAGGAGTAAATAGACCCTAAATAAGAGATAAAGTCTGATAGCCTGGAAGTTTGCCCTCTAGAAGAAACCTCTAGTCTGACAGTCTAAAAGGAAAGAGAACATAAACTTACCTTTCTGATGGGTTCTTTCAACTTAGCCTACCAGGAAAAACAATAAAATAAAATTTTATATATGTGTGTGTGTGTGTGTGTATGTGTGTGTATTCATTCACAGGGATGTTCTAAAACAGGGGTTGCAAATTTTAGGAGCTATGCAAGTAACACCAAATGAGTGAAGCAGACTGAAAATAAAGAATCAAAGAGAATATAGGGAGTAGTGGGGACTGTGTCATATCAAATAGGCTTTGTCCCCTGCTAATGTTGGCACCAGCTACTCAGCACCAGTCAACAGTGAATGGACAGAAATGGAGGCCTGGTTTTGACAAAACTTCTAGATTTTCAAAAGTCAGAAATTCATATTTTTATGTGAAATCTTCCTAGTTTTAAACAATTGACAATCAATGCAATCTCATTAATTCCTTGTTTATATGCTTCATAAGCCCAACAAAACGTATTTAATAGCTTGAGCTATTCTATGTGCTGCCCATTTGCAACCCCTGGTCTAAGAAAGACTGACTACAGCATAGTAGAATGAACAGAGATGTTTTATTCCAGCTCTTTCCTGATAGCAAAAATTTATTTTGTTAATATTATAGCTACTGAGATGAAAGAAGAAAGACTTCACCTGATGTGCTGCCATTTTTGAGGTTCTTTTTATGTAAATAAATTATTGAAAGTAAGTTCTTTGTAGGCAGTTGTCACTTATTCTTCTCTCACTCCAAAAGAAGGTGCTCTAAACAAGGCTCTGCTGAACTAATTTGAAAGACTGGTCATAAGCTTCAGTTTGAGTAGGTGAGTCAAATTCAGCAAAGGTAATTGGCTTTACACCTTTGGCTTATATAGCCAATCTGGGAAAAGATACGATACTCCTAAGTCAGCCTAGAACCTATACTGGTTTATTCAGATTTATATGAGCCCTTAAGTCTGTCCTAATTCTGACACATGGCCATAGACATTGTCCACAGAGAAATTAACTGTGGAGGGCTGGTATATAAGAGACTGAAAAGACCACCAGAGGCTTTTCACCTAATTCTACCATTTTTTGATTGCTAGGATATGTATTACAGGAAGGTAGGAAGCTCAAGTTTCTTTTGCTTATACTTTCTGCATGAATGCAGAAATTTTAAAATGTAGGCCAGGTGCAGTGGCTCACGCCTGTAATCCTAGCACTCTGGGAAGCCAAGGTGGGAGGACTGCTCGAGGTCAGGAGTTCAAGACCAGCCTGAGCAAGAGTGAGACCCTGTCTCTACTAAAAATAGAAAGAAATCAGCCAGACAACTAAAAACATATATAGAAAAAATTAGCCAGGCATGGTGGCGCATACCTGTAGTCCCAGCTACTCGGGAGGCTAAGGCAGAAGGATTGCTTGAGCCCAAGAGTTTGAAGTTTCTGTGAGCTAGGCTGATGCCACAGCACTCTAGTCCAGGCAACAGAGTGAGACTCTGTCTCAAAAATAAATAAATAAATAAATTTTAAAATCCAATTCAAAAATAACAAATATTAAAGTTACATTCCCAAGGCCCAAGGAAGTTAATGTGGAGAAAATGAGAGGTTCTGCTCACAAGTCCAGTCGGACAATTGTTCACCCAATATCACCTTATGCCTCACATAAACGTGCTTATAATCTTGTAAGAAATAATGTGCAAAATTAAGAAGTATGTACACAACTGAAATTACAAGTAAGGATGTGATAAGTATATTTCAAATAAAGCTATATAACTTAAACAACTTGAAATAAGTACATTTATTTATTTAAATTCCACATAACTGGCTGGGCAAAGTGGCTCAAGCCTGTAATCCTATCACTTTGGGAGGTCAAGGCAGTAGGATAGCTTTAGGCCAGCAGTTCAAGACCAGCCTGGGCAACATCACGAGACCCAGTCTTTACTTAAAATTTAAAAAATTAGTTGGGCGTGGTGGCACATGCCTGTAGTTCCACTATTCAGAAGGGTGAGATGGGAAGACCACTTGAGCCCAGGAGTTTGAAGCTGCAGTGAGCAATGATTATACCACTGCACTCCACTTGGGGGGACACAGTGAGACCCTCTCTCTAAAAAAAAAAAAAACCAAGTAACTATTTACACTTTTTCAAAATGAGTAATTAAAACTTGCATGGCAAAAAGAAAGGCACTTTCAGAATTAAGAAATGTGGTGATTCCTTGATGCATTCAAGGATTGCTTTACTTTTCATCAGAAGCAGTTTTCTTAGATTCAGAAAACTAATATGAATAGAAAGTGGATTTTAAGCCTTGATTTACCGTTTTAAAAACTCTGCAGTATTCAAAAGACAAATTTAATTTTTAGAAATTTCATATAAATATTTTTTAAATTATATTTCCTAGCCTATTTCTTCTCTTTGGTACTATTCACAATACTCGAGGCAGGTGGCAATGGTAAATAGTACATCCATTTTAGAACTGAAATACCTAAGCATCAGAGACTTCTATTGAACAGCCAGACAGACCATGGCCAAATAATAAAAAGAGAGAGAACAATAAAGGATAGAAGGAAGAAAAGAGCTGAAGATACACTATTTACTCAGTAAGCCATTATCTCCTATTTAACTGGAGTAAGGTAGGTAGGTAAAGCAGAAAAATTCAGGAAAGCTAGAGCTGAAAAGTTAAGAGATTTTAACTAATTTCTAGTTTCTTTGAAAAAGAGAGTGGATTGATCCTTAAGAAGATAAAGAGCTTAAAAATTTTAAATCAGAAATATAAAAACATTTAGCTTACTAGGACAGAAACAAAAGGAAGTTATATATCCTCTTGATAATACTTAATCTGTTTATGAAAACTAATTGATTAAAACTTCAAAACTTTCAAAATATGTATTGTTCAGAGCAGACATTGACAGGATAAGAATGTTTTTGTCATTCTAACAGCAAGAAAGCTCATTCAAACAGTTTCAAGCAGGTAGTGTGTTTTCAAGGGTGAGTGGGCAGCTTTTGATAACCTAAATGTGAAATGGCATTAAAATTAGGTATCTGAAGAAAATTTATTTACTATATAGTTCATCAGGATCACGCACACTTTAATGTAAACTTTGCTAAGAACAACTTTGTCAAATTGAAATCACCTTGATAGTAAGGATGTGCAAATGGTAACTTACCTTCCCTCCCACCCCAAAAGCAATTTGATCCCTAGAATCATAATCTGGTTCAGTAGTTAGTTATAACACCCATTGCTGCAGAACATAACCACTTCAGATTTTAATTAAAAATGTATACAATACCTCAATTATCTATTAAGTTCCTTAAGTGAAGAAACTCAATCAATTAAAGATACACTGATCTAGTCACAACATAAATATACCAAAAACAAAAAAGATTTAATTAATACAACACAACTTAAAATTAGTCCCAAACTGGAAAAAGTGAATCCAAAGGAAGAAAATTCCTCTTTCTTAGGGCCTTATTAAATTAGGATCTAGGAATTAATAAAAAGAATAAACTAGATCATGAGTCCCTCCTCAAAAAAGGAGGAAAGTTGCTTTTGTGAAACTGAATCCTAAATTACACATAGTTTATATAACATTAAATTGAAATAAAAGAACCAGTCTCATCAGAGAACAGAATAAAAATTACCCCTCCTTTATTATTAATAAATCACTTGATTCTTCATGTAGCTCCATAATATGTGTGATGCTGAGTGAGATCCAAATCAAAGACCCCCCCACCGGGTACAGTGGCTTACAACTATAATCTCAGTACTTTGAAAGGCCAAAGTGGGAAGATTGCTTGAGTCCAGGAGTTCAAGACCAGCCTGGAAAACATAGCGAGCACTTGTCTCTAAAAAAATGAAATAAAATTAGCTAGGCATGATAGTGTATGCCCGTAGTCTCAGCTACTCAGGAGGTTGAGGCAGGAGGATCACTTGAGCCCAGGTGTTTGAGGCTGCCGTGAGCTACAATCATGCTACTATACTCTAGCTCTATGAGACAGTACAAGACCCCATCTAAAAAAAATAGAGAGAGAGAGAGAGAGAGAGGGATAGATAGATGTATACTAAGACAAAGGCTTTTGATCTTTTATAAACTTTAAACCATTTACAATTTTTAGCAGGCTACAAAAAGTTTGCTAGCATTTCTCATAATCACTGCTATTCTCGTAGTGGCACATCATTGGTAATAACATTAGTAAGATGAAAAGTTACAGCATTACAGCTTAGGATATTTCCAATTTTAATTAAATTATTTTAACTTCTTCCTAATATATTTATGACACTAGGACGGATGTCCCATTCATACACATTTATAAAATTGCTTTCTTGCAGTACCTGAGGTGATCAGAGAGGATCTTTAAATATATATAAAGCTGTATGTATCATGGAATGGAAGGCACCGATTAATCCAATGAATTAGTTTAGAGAGCTTCTACTATAGTACAAGTATTACATAGACTCTCACAACTGCATTGGATAAAGGATTAGTACCTCCATTTTTAAAGACGAAGAAAACAAACTTAGAGAAGCACTATTAAACATTAAGTGGTAGAATTGGATATTTTAAATCTTATCTTTGTAATTCCAAAACCCATGCCCTATTTACTGTATCATGTTGCCTAAAGAGACAGACAATTTCTCATGAGGTTTTAAATGAGCTTGTTCCATCCCCAGTTTATTTATGTTTGTACCATATTAAACCAGGATATTTTACTTGTAAAATGTCAAAAATCACTCTATTTTTTTTCTTTCATTTCTGTCAATACCCTCAGCTTCCAATAGCCTGAGTTCAAATACTTAAACCTAAAATTTATGGATTAAAAAAGTCTTCATCCATTTGGTCCACAAATACTTATTGAATGCCTACTATGTGGCCAGCACATGCTAATTGCTATTGTAGTCCCTACTGTCTAAAACTAATTTACTAGATGAGTGAATAGAGATGACTAAGATGAGAAACTTCATTAACCTCATAATTAGAAAATTAGAAACAAATGTTACTTTGTGTTTAACATATTTGTCTGAAATTAACATATGAACTATTCTCTTTCTTTAGGAAAGAAAATATGTGTTATTCTAAGTCCTGTTGTATGCCATTCCCTCCCATCAGTAATGAGATTTTATAGCTAGGAAATAAATCTGGGGGCAGAATGGGGATAGTCCTAATAGTATGGATGTGGAGCCAGAGAGATCTTGATTCTACTTCTAGTTCTAGTACTTATTGGTTACATGGCTTTAGCCATACCACTTAATCTTTCTAAACCTCAATTTCCTCATCTATAAAACTGAGATAATTTTACCCACTTGCAGGGATTTTGTGAGACTTAAACAAGATATATATAATGTGCCTCACAGAAAAGAGGTACTCTGTCAACAGCAAATGATTGGCTTACTAAAATCATTAACTTAGTTTTTAAAGGCCATTACTATAATATTGGTTATTTATTTCTCTCCATTTTAGGGCAGTCTATTATAATGATGTACTCAAGGGGAATCAAGAAATTGAGTTATCATCCTGGCTCCTCTTCTTGCTAGTTGTATGACCCTAGGCCAGTCACTTAACCTCTAACACTCAATATAAGAATGACAATTCTCACTTCCCTTACTATATTCTATAATTTTTCTCATGTCTTTTCTACTTAAAGTAGAGCAATAATTGAATAATCTGAGCTTTGGAATCAGAAAGATCTGATTTCCAGTCCCATAAATCTGAACAAATTACTTAATCTCTCTTGAATTTACCTATGTAATTCTTAGATTCTTTGCGTATTTTGAGGCAAAATGAGAGAAAGTAAACTACAAAGAAACTAAAAGTACAATGAAGGAAATCAAAATATTTTACCCCAAAATATACTTTGTAAGCCAGCAAACAGAAGTAGCCAGGCAAAGCTGTCTTTTGTCAGGGAGATTTGCATCTGTAGAGAAAATCTGCACGGATAAAGTCTGGCTTTCTCTGAGGGCCTTCCCTTGTCTGATCTTGGAAAAATTAACTGGGAGTCTGACATATTTAAAGGTCTAAAAGAAACATCTGCCATCTATTTCCTTTGAGGGCTGCTACCTGTGAGGTTTTATTTACATACCAAGACCACCTTTGCTAGCCAGGCCTCCTCTTCTTTATCTCCCATTACTTGTCTTGTCACTATAATCTGATTTACCACCATAATCTGGTTTTGGCTGTGCTCCAAGCCCCATTCTTTCTGCAACCTCATGATGGTACATAAGCTTTTGTACCCCCATTGGGAGATTTACGTATAATCATTCTATGGTTCTCTCCTCGTGTGCATGTTAATAAATTTGTATGCCTTTTCTCTGATTAATTTGCCTTTTGTCAGTTGCTTTTTCAGTAAATCTTCAGAGGTCAAAGGAGTTTTCCTTGGCCCCTACAATAAGATAAACTGATAAACTAAAAAATTTAGGGGTCATCATTTGTTTTGGACCTACTCCAGCACATATATCATCAGTTCAACCCTTTCTACTGAAGTATTCTAAATTTCAAGATTTCAGCTTCTTAAACAGAATCTTATAACTAATAATTAGAGGATTTCTTAACCTGAAATTCAGGATTTTTTAACTTAAAATGATTTTCAAATTTTGGGATGTTTAGTATGCATTTCCATGGGAGAGAATGCATTGTTTTTCATCATATAATCAAAGAGATCTGTGACCCCAGGAATGTTTAAGAACCTAAGGAGAAATAAAGGAATAGCTCTGTTAATAGATGAGCAATTCTGACAACATTCTGAAGGAGGTTTATTCTCTGACCTCCACAACTTTTCAGTGCATGTGTTGCTTTCTCTGCCCTTCATTCCTTCCCTCTACTCCCTATCATTCTGCCTACTAACTTCACTGGGCTAACTCCTTCATATCATTCAAGACTCAATTCATGTGTCCCTTACTCCAAAAAGCCTTCCTGAACTACAGCTAGCACCACCCCCAGGTTGTCAGAGAACCATTCTCTGGCCTCAGAATTCTCTGTACAACTCTACATTGCCTGGATGGTAATTTTCTAATTTTATTTCTCCTCTATCAGGATAGGAGATCCTTAAAGGCAGGGACTTTGTGTAATACATCTCTGAATTTCCAGAGTTTAGTACAATGCTTGGTACATATAAAGTATCCTATATAGCTTTGAATTAACATGTAATTTTTTAAATAAATAACATAGTCCACAAATAGTGGTTTCTTCCACAGAGCCATGACACAGAGATTCATATATTACTCCTGAAATAAAGACCATAACTAGCTCACATCTGTAATCCTAGCACTCTGGGAGGCCGAGGCAGGCGGATTGTTTGAGCTCAGGAGTTCGAAACCAGCCTGAGCAAGAGCAAGATCCCGTCTCTACTAAAAATGGAAAGAAAGTAATCGGATGACTAAAAATACATAGAAAAAATTAGCCGGGCATGGTGGCGCATGCCTGTATTCCCAGCTACTCCGGAGGCTGAGGCAGAAGGATCTCTTGAGCCCAGAAGTTTGAGGTTGCTGTGAGCTAGGATGATGCCACGGCACTCTAGCCCAGGCAACACAGTGAGACTCTGTCTCAAAAAAAAAAAAAAAAAAAAAAATACCATAACTACTCCTGAAATAAACTATAATTACTGGCAGGTTATTTTTTCTGTTCCTTTCCCCAAATCTCAGAGATTATTTTTCCATAACATTGTTGAAAATCTTTATTTAGGAATTTACAATCTTCTGTAAAAACTTTCAATGCTGTATAAAATTCCAAGAATCCTTTTGTGTTTCCTTGCTTTTTTTTCCTTCAGTTGACATGCAAATACATTATTTTGAAAGCCTGTTTAGAGACTCAAAAGTTCACAATCAATAATTCTTAAATATATATGATAAATAAAAACATCTTCTTTTGGAGTTTAAAAAAAGAGAAATTTCTTTTATGGATTCCATGAAATAAATGGAGAATATAAAAAGCAAAGATTTGCATATTTCCAAATGGTAAACACTATCAATGAATTATTACAAGCTTTCACACTTGCAACAATTTTTTATAATTAGAAATATCATATTCATCTAAGAATGAAATTTTTCCTTAAATCAATATTAAAATTAACATCTACTCCATTGTTGAAATTCAACAATAAAAATACTCTGAAACTCACATAAGACTATGCTGTTCTTAAATGACTCAAAGACAAAGCTGTGGTTTTGTTAAGAATATGTATGCAAAGTATTGACATCCTTCAACTTTCTTAACGTACACAGATCTCTAGTACCTCTCATTGAAAATGATGCTGAGCCAAGATGCTGAAACTGAAGCCAAATACAACATTCATAGATCTCAGAAATACAGACATTATCAGAGAGCCTTAGAAGAAACAAGCACTTTAGTTTCCTGGCCAAAAAAAAGGGTGTTTTCTGTCGTCATACTTTTAGGATCTTAAATAGAAGCTATGCTTGCTTATGTTACAAAAGATATAAAGGTGACAAAAAATAATTTGAACTTTTAAAAATATTTCTTAAAAGAAATAAAATTGTATAAATAAGTCCACATTCCCTTTTCCACAATTCCAAAATCCCCAAATATCTTAGGCATCAAAACTAATTTGATAATAAAACTTGACCCAAATTGATATGAAGCCATTTATGATTTTTATTCACTTAGTGTGAATGTGATATTAATATGTTTGATTACATGGTACTATCTCATACCCCATTGAGGGTATTATGTAATTGACAGTATATATGCTATATTGGCTTTCCATAACAAAAGAATCTGAATTCTGAAATATATTGCGTCCAAAGCTGCCAGATAAGGGATTGTAGACCTGGATTTCCTTTTTTTTTAAATCGATTTTACTACTAAGCATTTAGGAAACAGCAGACGCTCACATACATACATGTGCACATACCAGCTGAGCTATCATTTCTTTGGGGGTATAAAAAATTATGCACTTACCATACCTTATCTCTAATTCTCACCTGAAAAGTAGCTGTTGCTACTCCCAGTTAACAAATATGGAAACCAAAACTAAAAAGGCTTAACTATTTTGTCCAACTACTAATACAAGTTATTAATATCAAATTGTATTCTCATTTCTAAGGCTTTTAAATATTTGAACATTCTGCCTATAGAAGATTTCAGATTCACATAGAGTTGCTTTTTTAAAAAGACATTTATGTCACAGAGAAAACGATCAGGGTGCAGTCCATTTTAACAGACTGCTTCATTCCAAAATGTTCTATATGCGCCTCCATAAAAATAACAAACTTGGCAATAAAACAAATTATTTCACTGGATAATTTAAACAAAAGCTTTTTATTATGATAGTTGGAAAGAAAGGAGAAGAAGCTAAGAAACTGAAGAAAGAGCAATACAGCATGAGACTAATACTCCCACATTTAGTTAACTATAAGGTTTCTTTTTTTTTATAATTGATAGTCAAATTGCTGGGGAAAAAGAAAATTCCTGACATTCATGTCCTCATTTTAAAGCACAAGATTTAAAAGAAGAAAATTCCTTGCGCAAATCTGACCTTCTTACACAGCTATCTATATACTTTAAAAAGGTACCTTAGTGTCCCCTCACTCCTTCAAGAAATTCCTCAAAATCCATCTCACATAGAGACAGGTCCCATGATACATAGTTCAGGTAACAATTCTACATTCTCCAAAACTTGGTGTCTGCCTTTCTTCTGATGGCAAAGCAGTTATATCAATGAAAAAAAAAAAAAAAAGAATGTCTTATATTCGTCGATGCGTGTTCAAAGCTTGCTTTTATATGTAAAGTATATGTAACACAGTTGAAATTTTTTTTATATTCAAGCTTCAAGTGAACTAAGGAAATAACCTTTATTGGACACTTCAAGTATATTATTTCCAATATTCGCAACTATCCTGCAAATATCATCCCTATTTTACAGATGAGGAAACTAAAGATCAGAAAACTTGAGCCCAAGGTCTACGTCTAATAAGTCACAGAAACAGGATTTATGTAAGGATCTGAGCACCAGTTCTTTCCATTTCATCTTGCTAGAATATGCTTAACTTAGAATGAGGAACTTTCATCATGGCTATGATTTCTTCAGAATGTAGTATGTTGTAATATAAACAGAAAGCCAAATAATGAATCTGGATAATGTTAAAATAGCCTTTAAAAACTACAATCTTATGCTAATTCTTTGAGGATCTTGAGCAAGTTGCTCATCTTCTCTATGTCAAAATGTCTCTACATATAAAATACAGATAATACTTATAGAGTTGTTAAGAGGCTAAAACAGATTAAAATATATAAAGTGCTTAGCACAACGCCTGGTACAAAATAAATACTTAATAAAGATTAGCTACTGCTATTGAGATGAGAAATCACCAGATGGACATATTTGGTACAAGGTGACTCCAGCCAGCAATAGCTGGTCAACTAATTCAAAGGCAGTCAATCCTACAATGGACTGTAAAAGGTAAAAGATGATTAACATCAATAAAATTCTCTCTCTTAGAAATCTAAATTAAGAAACAAAGATTGAGCCAGTTAATAGTGAGTCAAAAGTTAAATGGTCTGGCTTTTACTATCATCAATTTTCTGCCATCAATCATCTCCCTGTTGCTAAATCTAGCTTTTTAGGCTTCATTTTATATCACTTGGCAACATTTAGTCTGTTGACTATTCTACTTATCTTGAAGCATTCTTTTGGTTGTACCCTAATCTCTCCAGGTGTACCTTCTCAGTCTCTTTGGAAGGCATTGACATATTGCAGCTGCTCAACACTTCATCCCAGGCCTCTTCTCCCTCTAGGCAAGTTCATCCACACCCATGGCTTCAGTAATTATTTCTATGCCAAAATAGTTATCCCTATTGCCAGTTCAGATTTTCCTGTAAATTCAATTGCCTTGTCAATCTCCACTTATTTGGATGTCCTAATGGTACCTCAAACTCCATACACCCAATGCTAAACTCATAATCTGTCCTCTCAAACCTAGACAAGATCCCTTCCAATGCTTCCTACCTTAGCAATGGCACCATCAACTATCCAGCTACACAAGTTAGAAAATGAGAAGCAGTCTTTGATATCTCCTTCTCCCTCATCCTCATACTTCACTAAGTTCCATTAATTTTATCTTCTAAATATTTCTCAATTCCTTCGCTTCATCTCCATTACTACCTTCTAACAGGCTCCCTATATCTGCTCTTGTATCCTCTGGACTCTCCACACTACAGCAAGTTTCTCTATATCCACTCTTGTATCCTCTGGACTCTCCACACTGTAGCCGGAGTTATTTTTTTAATGATTCTAATCATGTCATGTTCCCACTTAAAAGCCATCAATGGCATCCCATTATTCTTAGGCTTTTTGACCAAAATTTGTATCACAGCCTACAAGGTACTGCAAGATCTCGCTTCATCTTACATATTCTCTCCTCCCAGTTCTAGACATGCAGGACTGATAAACAAAACAAAGCCCTTGTGGAGCTTACATTGTAGTGGAAGGAGACAGGCAATAAGCAATATAAATAAGTAAATTAAATAGTATGTTCAAAGCAGTAAGAAAAGAAGAAAAAGGTAAGAAAATCAGGAACAGGGAACTTCCAGAGCCTATCTTGGTGCCTGGCATATAGTTAGCACTCAATAAATACTCATTGAGTAGATAAATGAATAAAGCAATGATCATGTTCAAGTTATGAGGGAGCTAAAACTAGAAAATGAGTAGAGGAACTACTCAGTTGAAGAAACAAAGATGTCATGAAAGAAAGAGAAACCATGGAGGCCTTGAGAGATAATGGTCCCTTAAACCATGCCTCATAACTTCACATAGTTTGCAGTTCCAGTCCTGGGGCAGGGGGAGGGTGGGTATGTGTGTAACATAACCACACACACACAACACACATACACACATACCCCAGGGCTGAAGCAATTAAAGTGGACCACTCTCATAACCATAATACCTAATCAGGACACATATACAAGGCTACATATACACATATACATATACACATATATGTATACCACCACCACCACCCATCACCACATATATCCCCAAAGCCACTGCCTTCTACACACACACCAATGTTATCCCTTGTATAGAAGTTCCAGTTCTTCAGTCCTCAGCCCCTTTTAGGAACAAACTTCCTCCCACACACAGGCCTGTAAAAAGTCTTGATTTGTTCTGTGACCCTGTAAGATGCTTAAAGTCACTATCTCTCAAAGCCCAGTCATACCCACAAGCTGTCTTCTCAGGAATGCAGTTTCCCTCCCCTTTAAAGACGAACTTCCACCGGCAGAGATGTGGACATATACCCCTTTGTGATTTTGAATAACCTTCAAGATCACTGATCCCATATATTCCCACACTCAGACTATAGCCTCCTTTGGTAGGCTCCTAAAAGACTGTGGCTCTAGATGTCCCCTCAAGCCTCTTGTCTTTTAAAGGACCCATAAAAGCAAGGATTTGTATACTTTCTCTGGCCAGGGATGACCCTGAGGACACTACACTTCCCTAAACCACAATTTCTCTGTGTAAACCTCCCTTCCATGGCAATTAAAGTAATATACCTTCCACACACACATGCCTCTTCAGAATCAGGGTCTCTCCTCCCTTTCCACCCACCCCAAACTACGCCCCTTTAGGGATTTCTTCCACACTCCCACAGGGTTTGTACACCCTCTCATGACACAACCTATCCCTCGGACTCCCGCCACAGGTGCCCCTCAGGATTAGGGTCTGTGTCTTCCCTCAGGTCCCAGCCCTTTTTGGGTCCATGCTTTCAGGAGTGTGCACACTCCCCCATGCTCTCCTTCACCACCAGGACTTCAAGGTCCCTGCCCGCCACTCAGAGGAGTACACACCTCCCTTGACCCCCTGACCCTGAGGTCACAGCCCCACCGCGCAAACACACAGGAATGCCTCCTCAGGAGTAGGGCCATGCCCCAATCCGCAGTCCCCTCAGGCCCAGAACAGCCCCGCCGCCTCGGCCTTTCGCTGACCGACCGCCCCCACAGACCTGCCTCAGGCGCCGTCTGGCTCCGCTCCGCCATTTTTGTCGTCCCTCAGTCTCCGAGTCCACGCGAAAACCGCGGGGCAGTAGGGAGCCAGCGGTGGGATCAGCGGGCTGACAGGAGCTCCCTCAGGAAGACGCGGCCCTGCGGTTGCCAGGGCAACGGGCAGCCAGCGCGCAGGCGGCCGGCGCGCGGCTGGGGGCGGGAGGGGCGGGCTGGGAGGAGCGTGTGTCCGAGGCCCCGCCCCCGCGGAGCGAGCGGGCTTCTGGGCCAGGCGCTTGCGGGGCTGGGACTCCGTTGCGCTGCTCCCCCGCAACTGAGCTACTGCGTCCTGGCAACTGACTCCTGCCTCTTTGGCGCCTGAGGCTAGGTCTGCTGGGATGGCACTTTCCTGCCGCTGACCGGGGTCCTCGTACCGACCACAAAGACTAGCTGAGCAGCTGGCTTTTCTGTGGTTGGTGCTCCACTCTGGGGACTTGGGACAGGGTTATTGATTGCTCAAAGCTTCTCTCCATGGCCCGGCTGGCCTTCAGCGAGGTGCTGAGTAACTTATGTCTTCAACTGAACTACACTGAGAACCAACTGTGTTGCCCACCCCAACTCAAACACACACAGCCCGAACGAATTCTGGCTCCTAACTCCTCTGCAACTGCACCAACCCCCAACTCTAGAGACTTCTCTTTTGCTCGTATATTTTCCTTTTGCGCCTTTCAGTGGTGACACGTCACTATTTTCTGAGACCAAACTGAACATAAGCCTTTTCTGACCAGCCCTGTCCTCCCACAGTCCCTTGTATTTGTCTTTTGTTCCAACACTTACAATGCTTTATGCATTATTTCCTCCTCACAGGACCATGAGCTCCCTGACACCTGAGGTCGATCTCTTCATCTTTGTATACTCCATAGTGCAGCATGGTGCATGACACTAAGTTAGGTACTCAGTAAATGTTTGCTGAATGGAAAATGATTCCTAAGTTCACAACTGCACATTCCTGGCAGTTTTATTGAGCACTTAATTTTGTAACAAGTACCTTGCTAGGTAGGCCCCTTCTCAAGGAGCTCATAGAAAAAAACAAAGAGATAATAGCTTCAACAGAGGTTAACTGTGTTCGAAGTACTATAGGAATCAGAGATGGAACTTAAAGTTGGTAGTGCGGGCGAGGGTGGGATAATCAGTGAAGACTTCACAGAGAAGTGAATCTTGAAGAATGAACAGATGTCAGCCAGGCAAAGGAGGGGAAGGCTGTGCTGGGCAGAGGGAGCAGCATGAGCCAAGGAACAGAAGTGATCAGCTGGAAAGTGCAACAAGTCCAGTATGGCTGAGTACAAACCACATAGGGAAAAATATTGTCTCTAAAAAGTGTCTGCATTTGGGTTCCCCAAAAGCAGAGCCTGAAGTGCTGGTGATTTATTTAAAAGGAAACAGAAGTGAGGTGGAGAGAATGAAAGAGGGAAGGGGGAAAAAGCCAAGAAAATTGTTATTGAGCTGATTACTTTTGAAAACAGATGTCCTTAATCTTGCTGCAGACCCTGTGAAGAACAGTGCCGAACATGCCTCAGCTATTGTCCCACCAAAGAGCAAGGAGGCTAGGGCATTTATCCCCTAATTTCTATCTCCTTTGGTTGGGGGTTACTCTCCATACCCCTGCTTGCACTCTCTCACATTTCCGGCTTATGTATGCCCAAGACTGAGCAGACTTCTGGGGTTTGAGAGAAAGCCTTGAGGCAGAAAAGCAGAGAGGGACCTAAAAGCCTTTGAGGTAAGATGCCGGCAACATGCATAGAACTGTTCATTCACCTACACTGCAATCAGGGATCAGGTGTGGGCACCACAGAATCTTCTATAAAAAGTTACATGAAAATGTCCATCAGAAACATCTGTCACATTTGAGAAGTTTAAAATTCACAAGCCATGTCCATAACCATCAAAATGAATGTGTATGTGCTTTCTACAATCCTCATAACAGTTACAAAAATGCTGTGCGGGCTTTGGGAATTTCAGTGTGAGAGCTGTTCACTGAGGGCTGAGGAGGACAAAGGAACTTTATTAAGTATAGGGAGATGGAAAAAAAGAAAATCTGGGTTCTACTCAGACTGACCTTATTGTAGCTTTATAATCTTGGGCAAATCGTTAAAACTAATTGAGCCTCAGTTTTCTTTTCCAAAAAAACTGATGGAAAGGCCCTGCATACTACAAATAGGGTCACAAATAGGATGATGGATGAAAATGCATTTGACAAGTATAAATCCAATCAATAAAAAGAAGCTAGCACAGTTTAAAATAATTCACTTGAACAAACACATCCCCTGATGCCTCTTCTAAGCCAGCTCTGGGCAGACAGACGCTGAGGATAAAGAGGTGAAAATAACACTGTTAAATTGAAGTACATTGTTTAATTTAAATTTTAAATAAAATTTAGAGCTCAGTTATCTACTCAGACTAGCCACATTTCAAGTGCTCCCATAGCTACACGTGGCTAGTGGCTACCATATCAGACAGCGTATGTATAGAACATTTCCATCACTGCAATAAGTTTTATTAGACAGGGTTCATATACAAACGCCAACTAGGCAGAGGAGATGGAATGCCTTGAAAATCAGCTTGCCGACAGGCCAGGTTTGGTTTTCCTGTGTGTAAGCTATTCCTCAGGAGGCAGTGCAGAAGTGAGTGTAAACTCCTTCACTCCTGCTAGAGTCCTCAGAGATATCCCTTTTGTTGTGTGAAATAGCACAATATGGGGAGTGGGGTAGAAATGCTCCCCAACTGGGCTCCTGGAAATTGGTTGCCCCATGCTACCATTCAAGTGTCCCTGGGATGTCTGTCTTCCCCAGGGACCTCCTGTGGTCTCTTTCTCCACCACAGTCAAGGGGCCTTCCTTCAAACAAAATACATCCTGTAGGATTTGCCCACATTTATTTAAATGACACTTTCCATGTTTCTGGCCACTAAGTTAAATGCAGTATGTAATGAGTGAAATATTCAAGTTATATCACATTTTTACATGCACAAACCCATTTAATTCTCAAAGCAACATTATAAAATTGGTATTAATATCATCCTCTTGTACAGAAGATGGAATTGAGGCTCAGAGAGTTTAAATGACTTACACAAAGTCACAGTCATAAAGTAGCAGACTCAGGGAAGACTGAAATGGTGCGAAGAAATTCACCTATGTTATCTCATGTAATTTTGACATCAAAAATACCATGCCTTTGAACTTTATAAACTAATTGGGAAGAAAAAGATTAACATACATAAATCCAGTTTGCAATTAGTTTCCAAGGAGTGTGATAGAAGCAATGACAAAGGCATTCTCAGAAAAGTGTAGGAGTACCAAAGAGGGATGCCCTTGATGGGCATCTGGGAAGGCTTTCTGAGGAAATCACCCTGAGCTAGATATTAAAGGAAAGGGTAAGGGGAGTCAGCCAGATGAAGAGTAGGGTGGTAAAAAGAGAGGGGAAAATACTATCTAATCTAAGTTGTCATTTGTATTTTTACTTTGTTTATGTTGGTTTGGCCTGTTATCAGGCTTTTCTAACTTGGCTTCTAAGTTTTGTTTAAAAAAAAGAAAAAATTTTCAAAAAAGCTGCCTAATGCCAAAGTTGTAAAAGAATCGAGTATTTCTTCTTAATCTCTTAGAGTTTCATATTATACATTTACATTGTTGATCCACATAGAATTTATATTAGTGTAAAGTGGGAGATATGGATCCAGCTTTATTTTTTCCATATGGTTAGCCTATTGCCCAAACAAAACTTACTGAATAAACAACACATTTCTCCCCAGTGATTTGAGGTATCACTTTTATAATATACTTAATTCTGGTGTTCGTTTGTGTTTATTTCTGGGCTTTGTTGAGGCCCAGAAACCAATACCCCAAAATATGAAGCTTTGTACAGGCTGAACAGAAAAACAAAAAAAAAGCCTCAAGGTCTTTTTGACCTTCCCCTACCCCTCAAGTTCTCTCTCAAAGCATATAGGATAAAGTTGTTCTCCGAAGTTCCCTTACATGCCTAAAATCCAGACCTACCAAAATGCCCTGAATTTTTATTAACTGAACCCATATGGCAGGAAGGAAAACTAAAATCCGTCATAAAACCTGAACAGACTTTTGTCACAAACCATTGTCCTCTCTGCAAACCCAACAGACCTCACCCCAGACCACTCTATGTTCTTCAAGCCCATTGAAGTCCCCTAAAAATAATTTACCAACCCCTAAAATCATCCACACTTTCCTATCATACTTTCCACTAAAAATTTGTGTATATAAGCATCTGTAACTCATCGGGACGTTGGGTAATCACTCTGTGATTCTCCCCAAAGGCTTGGTAGTAATAAATTTGTAAAGACTTTTCTCTTATTAATCTGCCTTATTGTGAATTGATTTTTCAGCAAACATTCTAAGGGAAAAGTGAAAGTTCCCTTGGCCTCAACAGCTTTCTATTCCATTTCATTAATATATCCCCAAATTCATGCACTAGTATTAACCTGTGTTTATTAAAGCACAACACTTTATAATATCTGGTAGGACCTGTTCCACTTTGTATTAATCATGTTTTTTATTATATTTTCTGTATTCTGTGATGTTTCAACATCTTAAAAGCTTGCTGGCCTGGGAAGAGATGGCCTCTCCTAGGGCTAACCAATTCTTAGAGAGAGCAAAGGGTTTCCCCAGTGGGAACGCATCTTTCTTATACAAACCAACCATTCCTGAGTCTATAGCCTCAACCACCACCTTATCTAACTCATATACCAAATCAATACCCTACCCGCAAAATTATCCCAGGATCAGGTACCAACCAGCTAGAGATCACTCCTATAGCCAAAGCACACCAGAATTATTCAAGCTAGCCAATCCTAAACTGTTTATTCTACCCTGCCTTGCCTTTCTCACAGAAATCCCAGTAGAGGCTTTGGCCTAAGATTTCTACTTGCTCCTATCTTCTGCCCACTGATCAAAACCATGGTGCTTCCTCTCGGGCACTGAATGGCACGAAGTAATTTCCTCACTGGAATATGTGAGTAAAATAAACTTCTTTCCAAGTTTCATTCTCATTTCCTCCTGTGGCCACACCTACTTTATCATACCACATCCAACATTTATATTCTTACGACACTCTTATTATTCTACACTTTAATAAACAATCTATGCTTGTTTATTCTTACCATGTAAATTTTGAAATTAGCTTGCCTAACTGCAAAAACATAAAAGTAATAATCCTGCTGGTATTTGTATTAGAATTATGGTAAATTTATAGATCCATTCAGGGAGAAATGACATCATTATGACTTTGAGTCATATCCAAGAACATGATATATCTTTCCATTTCTTTAAGTCTTCTATTATGCCCTAATTTTAAATTTTCTAGTGATAAAATTTTAGAAACTAAACTATAACAAGTGAAATTAGTTTATAAAATATGTGTATTTAACCCAATTCATCCAAAATACTATTTTAAGATATAATTAGTATAAAAAATTATAATGAGATATTTTATATTCTTTTTCATACTATGTCTTTGAAATCTCATGTGTGTTTTACACTTACAGCATATTTCAATCTGAATTAGCCACATTGCAAGTCCTCAGTAGATACATGTGGCTAGTGGCTACCACTATGGACAGCACAGGTCTAAAAACTCTAATTAAAAGGCATGGATTGACAGAGTGGATTTAACAGCAATAACAACAAAACAAAACAAAAACAAGATCTGATTCTATGCTGTATACAAGAAATTTACTATAAATATAAACACATATATAGGTTAAAGTAAAAGGATGAAAAACACACTGTATAAACACTAATCCAAAGAAAGCTGGTTTAATATCAAAGTAGACTTCAGAACAGAAAATATTGTTGAAAAAGCTTAATGAGGACATTGCATAATTATAGAAGTTTTTTTCCATCAAGAAGACAATTAACATCATACTTAATAATAAATTACTGAGCACTTAGGTGTAAGGCCTAAAATTAATGTTATAGGCTGCCTTCACTTCTAGTAAAAAGAGGAGGGCCTAGAATGACCTAACTGCATGTTCTCCTCCCTACTCTCCTCCTCCCACAGATAAGGTCCCCTAGCCAAACAATCCTTCTTGTCAAACAGACCAGGCATAGTTCCTGATTATCCCTGAGTAGTGGGTTTCATTCTCTGCCAACCCGCAATTATTCAAACAAGCCAATTATATTCCTCCACAGGCACCAGGGGATCACCTAATCCTGTTGAAATTATTACACAAAGACTGCCTCCCACAGCCCCTGATTGTTCATTCTGTTCCTGAGTTCAATCTACAGGTGTCCCTGCATGGGGTACGGTGTCATCCTCTCCTGGGCTGTGAGTATATGTGACTAATAAACTGCTTTCAATCTCATCTGTCATGTCAGGTATCATATGTTCAGCCATACCTATAACTATAGGGCAGGAATCCCTCCCTCACCAATGGGGTGGATAAGAGGTAATTAAAATGATGCTTTCTTTTTTAAATTAGAAAGAAGAAAAGGAAGTCCACTGTCATCATTTTTATTCAGTATTGTCCTGGCAGTCCTGGCTGGTGGAGTAAGATAAAACAAAAATAAAATAAAAATTCAGTTAGAGTGAAAAGGAAGACATAAAAATGTTTATATTTACAGAAGACATGATTGTCTACATAGAAAATCCTAAGTAATATACCAAAAAGCTACTAGAAGTAATAAGTGAGTTTTAATAGATCACAGGATAAAAGGTCCATATACATAAGTCAACTGCATTTTTTATATATTAATACTGGCAAAATACAATTGAAAATTGAAGTTAAAAAACACCATTTATAATAACATAAAAATAAAAATTCAAATAAACTTACAGAAATATGATTAAGATCTGTACAGTGAAAACTATAAACTAGTCTTGGGAGAAATTAAACAAGATCTAAATACATAAAGATATATTCCATGTTCCTGGATCAGTAAACTCAATATTGTTGAGATGTCAATTCTGTAATTTATCTATAGCTGCACTATCTAATAAATAGCTATTAGCCACATGTAGCTATTTAAATTGAAATTCATTAAAATTAAATTAATTTAAAACTTATGTTCTTTGGTCAAACTAGCCAAATTACAAGTTCTTAATAGCAATATGTGGCTAAAGGCTACCATGTTGAACAAAGCAGATAAAGAATAGTTCCATCATCACAGAAAGTTTCACTGGACAATACTGATCTATAAATTCAATGCAATATCCATCAAAATCTCAGAAATTAAATAATCTTTTTAATTTAAAATGACAAATTGATTCTAAGACTTACATATAAATGAAAATAAACTAGAAGAGCCAAAACATCTTGTAAAAGGGAAACAAACTTGGAAGACTTATATGACCTGATTTCAAGGCCTACTACAATGCTACAGTAATCAAGATGGCATGTTATTAACATGAGGATAGACATATTGTATAGGTCAATAAAACAGAATAACATCCAGAAAGAGATCCATGAATATATGGTAAATTGATTTTTGAAAAGTGCTAAGGTAGTTCAATGGAAAAAGACAATTTTTGCCACAAATAGTACTAGAACAATCAGTTATCCATATGCAAAACTACAATGAACTTGGACCAACACCTTATACCATATGCAAATACTAACTTAAAATGGATCGTAGACCTAAAACTAAAACAAAAATTATAAAAACTATAAAACTTCTAGAAGAAAGCATCAGCAACAATTTTTATGACCTTGACTAGGCAAAGAGTTCTTAGGATGAAAAGCATGAGCCATAAAAGAAAAAATTGGTTGGTGGGACTGCAAATTAGTGCAGCCTCCATGGAAAACAATATGAAGATTTCTCAAAGAACTAAAAATAGATCTGCCGTTTGATTCAGCAGTTCCACTACTGAGAATTTACCTAAAGGAAAAGAAGTCATTTTATCAAAAAGACACCTGCACTAGAATGTTAATTGCAGCTCAATTCACAATTGCAAAAATGTGGAATCAACCCAACTGCCCATCAATTCATGAGTGGATTAATGTGATATATGTGGAAAATGTGGTATATGTATACTACTCAACCACAAAAAGGATTAATTAATGCCTTTTACTGCAATTTGGAAGGAATTAGAGACCATTATCCTAAGTGAAATATCTCAAGAATGGAAAAACAAACACCACATGTACTCTCTAATAAGTTGAAACTAACTTATGGGCACACATGTGCACAGAGGAAAGTAAAAGTCATTGGAAATCAAGCAGGGGAGAGGGGGGAGGAATGAAGGAGGGGGAGGAGCAAAAATCTACCTAACAGGTACAATGAACACTCTTCAGGTGATGGGCACAATTATAGCCCAGACTCAAGCCACATAACAAAAACATTTGTACCCTCTTAATATTTTGAAATAAAAAAAACACTAAATGGCATTAATAGATTAATATTGTAATGTTATACTTGCCTTTTATCCAGACACAACTTTGAACATAATAAATTTGGTTTTAGAACTATAAAGAAGAAAAAATTGATAAATTAGACTTCATCAAAATTAAAAACTTCTGTTGTTCAAAAGCTACTGTTAAGAATATGAAAAGACCAGCTATTTAATGGGGAAAATATTTATTTTTTTATATGTTTTTATATATGTTTATTTTTTAAACAAGTATCCAGAAATGTGTAAAGAACTCTCACAACTCAATATTAAGAAGACAAGCAACCCAATTATGGACAAAAGAGTTGAACAACAAGAATATACAAATGGACAATAAACTTGTGAAAAGATACTCAACATCATAAGTCATAAGGGAAATGCAAGTTAAAATCACAATGAGATACCAATATCACATACTTAAATGGTTAAATCTAAACAGACTAAATATACCAAATATTAGTGAGGATGCAGAGCAACTAGAACTCTCATATATTGCTGGTAGAAATGCAAAATTGCACAGTTACTTTGGAAAACTGTTTGACAATTTCTTACAATGTTAAATATACTCTTACCACATGACCTAACAATTCTACTCCCAGTTACGTACCTAAGACACTAAAACAAAGTTGCCAATATAAAAATGAACTAAATATAAGCAGAAAACCCAGCTGCAAAGGCAAATATAAATGAGGCTGTAGCCTAACAAGGCAAGAAGAAAACTTGAAACAGAAGAGAGTATATCTTACAGCAATAATGAACTAAGGAGCAAGTGGTTTTATTCAAGTTTTTCCCAGACTATATGACTATCTGCAGAGGTATCTTGACATTGTTTAAAGGTATAAGAAATTATTTATTTTCATATTATAGACTGAATGTTTGTATTCCTAAACATTCATCTCTTGAAACTTTAGTCCCAACATGATGGCATTTGGAAATGGAGCCTTTGGCAACTAATTAGTTGATGAGGGTGAAATAGTGCCAAAAAAAGGCCGGAGAGCTAGGTAGCTATCTTTCCACCATTTGAGAATACAGTAAGAAGTTAGCAGTCTGTATCCTGAAAGAGGGCTCTCACCAGAATCCAACCAGACTCGCACCTTGATCTTGACTTACCGGCCTTCAGAACTGTGAGAAATAAATTTCTGTTGTTTGTAAGCCACCAGTTTATAGTATTTTGTTATACCAGCCCAAGCTAAGATACTCCATATATATAGAAAATCTGGGAAGCACATACCAAATATTAAAAATAAAGAATTTAAAGATGAGCATAGGAAACACGGCTAAGTTAATGAGGATCATCTCTTTATTACATGAACATATATAAATTCTGAATTTTTTTTTATTTCAGCATATTATGGGGGTACAGATGTTTACGTTACGTATGTTGACCTTGCCCCCCCTCCCCTCCAATCCGAGTTTCAAGTATGTCCATCCTTCGAGTGGTGCGCATTGCACTCTTTGTGTATGTGTATACCCGTCCCCTCCTCCCTCCTCTCCCCTCCCCCTTCTCCCTGCCCGACATCCAAGAGATGTTATTCTTATATGTGCACTTATGTGTTGATCACTTAATACCAATTGGATGGTGAGTACATGTGGTGCTTGTCTTTCCATTCTTGGGGCACTTCACTTAGTAGAATATTATGTTAAAAATTTTAAAACATGGCTGAACTCAAAAGAAAGGAAAATATTCTGATGTTAGAAGGAAACAATGGTGCAAACTCATTTGTCCTTGTAGTTTCCCTTGCCCAGAATGTTATTCTTTCAAATATCTCCCTGACTGACTCTCAGTTCATTCAAATCTCATCTAAAATATTACATTGCTGCAGAGATTTTGCCTCGCAATATTATTTAAAATATAATTCTTAGATATGTATTAATTTTTATTGGTATTGTAAATGATATGTTCTATCATTTTTTCCTAATGGCTTTGCTCAAGGTCCTAGTTACATTTAGAATTTGTCATGTAGACAAATGCTATTGATTTTGTGTAAATTAATATTATAATTGGAAAATTTAGTGAATTTTGTCTAATGTCATGTTATATCCAATAGTTTGTGGATTGGATCAGATTTTTTTTAACTTATAAGAATAATGAGCACCAAAATGGTAATTGTCTCTTCCCTTCCTGTTTGTTCAGCATATCTCTTTTTCCTGTGTTATTGCTTTGGGCAGGGCCGCTAGTATTATGTTAAAAAGTAATGTATACCTGAAATTCTTGTCTTTTCCTAATATTAAAGGAACTGCATCTAAAGTTTTTCCATTAAATGTGAATTTTGATAGATAGTCTTTGTCAAGTTGAGGAAATTTCTTTTTTTCCTAGTGTTCAAAGAGTTTTTAAATTATAAGTAGGTATTAAGCTTTAAATCAAAAGCTTTGTTTGCATCTACTAAGGTAATCATGTGATTTTCTTATTTAATGTGATGAATCATACTGATAAATTTTCTGATGTTAAAACATCTTTCCCTTTCTGGGATAAATCCTATTTGATCACACGATATTTTTTAATGCATTGTTAGATTTAGTTAGCAACTATTTTATTTAAAATTTTTGTATCTAGGTTAGAAAATAACATGGGCCATCTGAGCCTAGAGCATTTGGGGGGGAATATTTTGATTATCATTTCAAATTCCTTAATGGTTACTATTTTGTATTTTCTTGAGCCAATTTGGGCATTTTATATTTTTCAGAAATATATCAACTTTGTGTAGGTTTTAAAGTTTTCACATTTTTGTTTAATTTTTAAATATGTCTCTTGTGTCTGAATATATTTCCTCTTTTGTATTATGAATTTTGAGTATTTCAATTTTCTGATCTTTTTTATCGATTGGTATTATGAGAGATATAGCTATCTATTGGTCTTTTCAAACTTTTAAGTTTTGTTAATACCATCCCACACACACACTTAGCCAGGGTTAAGTTCAGGTACAAGCTACAGGAGAACCCAAATTGCCAGTGGCTTTACACAATAGAATATTTCTGCTTTCTTAAGTTGAAGAAGTCTGGAGATAGTTTAGGTCTGTCATGGTCCTCTAAGTGTTGGGGATCAAGCTGCATGTATCTCGTTGTTCCACCTTGCGTGGCTTCCATCTTAATGGTCACCTCGCCATTCAATATGACTACTGGAATTCCAATCACTAAAAATTTATTCTAGCCAGCAAGAAGGAGGACTATGTTTTAAGGATACATTTCATAGGTCACAAATATAATTCTACTTATATCCCATTGAGCAGAACTTGCTCACAGAAACATTCTTATTGAAAGAAGAGATGCGAAATGAGTCTATTTTGAGTAGTTATGTGCCCGGATCAGGACTGGCTACATAATTGGTGGGGCTCAGTGAAAAATGAAAATGTGAGGTTTGTTCAAAAATTATTAAGAAGGGCAAGATGGCAACAACAGAGCATTAAACTGAGCTTGGGGACCTCTGAGCAAAACACTCTGTGCTACTTCACAGGTTTCATGCCCAAGAAGCTGGCCTTGGCCTAGGGTTCTCTAAAAATTGGGTTTCTCTATTTAATGAAGAAGAGGAGAACAAATATTAAGGGGCAACAGGAAGTCTATGCCTATTATTTAATTTAATAATTTCTGCATTTTTTACTTCTTATTTCTTAGAGAGCAGTCTGTCCCATTTTTCTAGTTCCTGAATTGAAAGCTAATTGCTTTCATTTTCTTGTGTTCTGAAAAATGTATTTTATATTTCTTTCCATGTACTTATGAGGTAGTTATTAGTATTATTATTATTGCCATTTTACAAATGAGAAGACTGAGCACCGAGAAGTTGAATAACATGGTGTCTTAGTCTGTTTTTGTGTTGCTTTAAAGGAATACCTGAGGCTGCATAATTTATCAAGAAAAGAGGTTTATTTTCATATAGAGCTCTCAGATTGTATTGATAACATAAGGGCAGCCTAAGCTGATGGGCAGAGTACTGTATCAGTGATGGTGGGGGAAGACTAGTATCTGAATGAGTCAGACTTGGTATTGGTTTCAAGGAACTCATAACCTAGGGAAGAGACATTGTAGCAATTTAAGTGGAAAATCCTGTTTCCTTATTAGCTCATACATCTTAATCATAGTAAGTCATGCCATCAAACAGAATTTAATTGGCACTGACACCACTCTGGGTAGAAAAGGAGAACCATTGACAGCTAGTTTGGTGGATTTGAAATATTAACCAGGCTTAGGAGAGCACCAAATGGCTTCTTAGCACAGTAAAGCTTGGGGCTAGTGTGCTGAAAGGAGCAAGGATAAATGCATGCTAATAGAAAAGAAAGGCTGGCCTTGGTTAATTTTTATTGTCGTCGAGAAATATGAATTCCTTCCCCCCTTCCCAAGAGATGTGGTGATGACTTCTTGGGTAAACTAAAGAGGAAATAAACAGTGATATCTGTTTCTTATGAGCAGGCAATAGCTGAGAAAAGTAGAAGCTGTGAGAAAACTGGCCCAAATCAGATACATATGAAAGGTAAGAGAGGCAAATTATCTTTCTTCGGAGGAAAGAAGTAGAGTTCCTAAAGGAGGGAATGAGAACATAGGCTTCCAGGATTTGTAAGGGGAAGGACTTAAAGAGGAAAAGTCAGATGAATTGAGAATGGAAAGAGATCTCAAGGATGTAAATTCCTTGGGTCATCCTTTTTCTGAAGGCCCAAGTCTGAAAAGCTTCCCTTTTTCCATAAAAGAGATTATTAAATATAGATGGGTCCCAATTTCTGTTTCTCCCACTCCTTGCGAAGAGATAGCTCCATAAAGAGCTTTGTAAACTTTATGTAGTTATTCATTTGGGTAAGATTAGCAAGATAGGATAGTTGAAGAAGGGTCAGACCTCATCAATCCCCTTAGTATCTAGGAACTCCAGTGGATGGGACTAGAGAAGACATTATTCCCATATATCAATTTATTTTTTAAAAATTGATATACTACATATTGTTTATGCCTTAGTTTCATCATTTAATGTTAATTCATGAGAATTTTCTGATGTCATAAAGTATTCTTTGAAAATTATTCCTGTTGCTATAAAATATCCATCTTAGGGATGCATCTAACAAATTAAACCATTCCCTTCTTGGCTATTTAGGTTGAGTCTTACTTTATTCTGTTATAAATAATGCTGCAGTGAGTATCATTGTACATATTCCTTTTTCATCATCTCTGATCACTTTTTTGGTTTGAATTTCATATATGAGGTCACTGGGCCAGGAGGATGAACTTTTTATGGGTCTCAAAACAATACTGATAAATTGTCTTCCCAAAGACCTTATCCCTTATATTCTCACTGGCAGAGTATGCAAGTACCTGTCACATGATACTTTTGTCAACATTCTGGCTGTGATATTTATAGGGAAAAATGTTTTACCCAATTAGCCAGGACACATGAACTGATAAAACTCAACCATCTGCCAAGAAGAAATTTGAGAAGTTTGGTTTAAACATGGAAAAGCTGATTTTACTTTTCACAGATGGAGTACCTGCAGAAAAAGGGGAAAATTGTTTTCAACAATTTATTTCCATCAGGAGAAAAGGGTTGTGCACCCCAAGTTTTGTAACCAGCTCCATGAACAAAAATCCCTTTTTGTAGTTCTCTTATGTTTCAAGTTCCCAGGCCAGTAGGATTTGCTGACCAGAACTTTGTTACTTTCTATTTCACTGATCCATTTCCTTTTGAGTTGTTTTTCTCCGCTCCAACCTCCACCAAAAACAGCAGGCCTCCATGCAGCCACAAGGTAAGTACAAGGCCTTACACCACCTGGCTGTCCAGAGAAAACAAATTAAAGGACATCTCACCACAGATTGTGCCCAAGGAGCTGCTGAGTAACCTACTCCCCACATCCTACCTGCACACAAGACAGAAAGAATGACCAATATGACCCCCTCGCTCATTATATGACTAAACTCTCCTCTCTGGGAGGGACTTATCTGCCATCTTTTTATCATGCGACATATGTACGAGCATGATTTCTCATTGTGCATTTGTGCCCTACACTCTGCCCCAGACATTTAATGATGCTCATTCACTTCGTGCATTATTCATTTCTAGAATAATTTTCTCTAGAAAAATCCCTTACCCTGTTAGTTGGGGAGGCAGATTTGAAGCAGTCCATCCCTGCCACCTCCCAGTTAACATTCTTCCTCCTCAATAAATCTCCTTTCTTGCTTGAAAATCCTCATTGTCTTGGTAATTGGCTTACTCTGTGGTGAGCAACAGAGGGAGCCCTGTTTGTGGGTTCCTTAACAGTTTCATGCCTCTTTCAGAAAAAGAGTAGGTGGTGTGAATGAGGTGTGCTGCATTCTCTGTAGTTTAATGGAGGGACAGATCAAGATCTCATGCCCTTAATTTATGGGATATTTGGAATAAGAAAAATAGGGTATGGAAACTAATTTGGATTTTTTTTTTTTTTTTTTTTTGGAGACACAGTCTCACTTTGTTGCCTGGAATAGAGTGCAGTGGCACCATCATAGCTCACTGCAACCTCACACTACTGGGCTCAAGTGATTCTCCTGCCTCAGTCTCTGAGTAGCTGAGACTACAGGCCCGTGCCATGGCACCCAGCTAATTTTTCTATTTTTTATAGAAACAGGATCTCACTTTTCTTCAGGCTGGTCTTGAACTCCTGACCTCAAACTATCCTCCCACCTCAGCCTCCCAAAGTGCTAGGATTACAGGCATGAGCCACCACACCCAGCCTTCATATTTTATTTTAAATGACATCAGATGTTTTGATTGTTTAAACTTATTGAAGAACTAAAATAAGAGACTTGGAGCTGAAGGGCTCTAAGACATGTCTCCCAGTGTCATTAAGACTTGACATTCTTGCTGATGTGACAAAATATCTAAACACGCTGAGCTTGAAACTGTAGGGATTAAAACAAGGCTATTGCTGACTTGTTCAATGAAGTGAAGACATTTAGATGGAACAGGAGGATGTAGAGCCTCATTTTTCCAGTGCTCAAAAAAATAACAAATTTTAGAGTTATAGAATTATGTGGTAGAAATGGAATGACAGTTTCAGAAGAGATTGATAGATTATGATGCCAATGAACCTAAATTTCCAGAATTGCTGTTGGAGGGCAAACCTTAGGTTATGTTCAAATATATAAATATCACCTCTATTAGTTTTAAGGGTAGGTGATTGATATGAAAGTTAACTATATCTAGTAGAGTCACAGTATTCTTGAAATTGTGTATGCAAGTACATAAATCCTGGAACTATATGGAGATTTATGGCTATGTAATGAAACATAAGGCCATCATTTTTTCATAAAATATGCAAAAGAAAGCTGAATATTGCAATATAAAATCTGGAATTAGAATTCAGATGTTCTCTGATTTACTACACACAACAGTTTTCAAGAATTGTTTAGCCCGATGAAAACCTATATTGTCACAAAATAGATCAATGACAAATACTACATCTAAAACTGTATACCATTGTTGTAATCTAAAAACATAATTAATTTTTTATAAAACATTTCTGCTACATCTTAATTCCATATTTTTGAACAGCCTAAAAGTTTTATTTTTCCATCACTGCATTGAAGAGTGTGATATGTATAGATAATGTTCTATTATAAGCACCAGGTTTGGAGAGTGATAAGTCTAGGTACAAATCCTAACTCAATCATCCCATAAAATTCTCTCCTTTGCCTTTAAGAACCCATATGACCTGGCTAGACTCACCTTTCCGATCTCATCTCTTACCACATTCCTCCTCACTCACTGTGCTCCAGCCATACGGACATCCTTGTGGTTCCTCAAGCACCTCAAGCTAGTTTCCCCTTCACAACCTTCATTGTTCTCTTTGCCTGGACTGTTCTTCCCTCGTATCTTCATATCACTTTCTCTCTCACTTCATTCAACTCTCTTTCCAAATGTCACTTCTTCAGAGAAACATGTTCTGACCATTAAGTCAAAATACCTCCCATATTCGGTCACTCACAATCACATCACTCTGCTTTGTTTTCCTCTTTACCATCTAAAATAATAAATTTTACTTATTTATTGGTGGTCTTTTCAATTGTAAGCTCTATGAGAGCAGGATCCCTATCTATTTTCTGCTCTGCTATATTTCCAGTAAATACAACAACTTCTGATACATAACATGTGGATGCTTAATAAATATTTTTAATTGAATGTCTGAATAAATGAACAAATGCCATGATAGCTCTATGTACAGATATTTGGAGAGTACAAAGAAGGAGCACCTAATCTAAACTTGCAGTTAAAACAGAGTGTGGCCAAAGAACATTTCCCAGAGGAAGGTAAAATATGAGCTGAGTTTTAAAGGGCAAATAGGGAAAAAGAGAAGGATCCTATGTCAAGCAAACAGGAAGAGATTTGAGGAAAGAGGGTAAGAGAAAACACAACTTGACTACTTAAGAAACTAAGGTGATCTGGCATGACCCGACAAAAAGGTGAATAGGGGAAAATGCCTTCTGTATGGGCGGAGGAGTTCAGTGTAGTTTTGGAAGCTCTATAAATAATTTGAATCCCAAAGGTGCTAAAAATATCCTCTTTCTATATGCTCCCAAAGATGATCAAGATCATCTGAACTTTCTTTCCAGTAGAGTTTCAAGGAATACTGAAAGTTAAAAACATTTATTTGGGGAGTCCTCACCTTTAAAATTCTCTGCGTGTGTCGTGTTCAACTCACTCCCACACTTCACTCTCCAACTAAGATCTGGCAGACACTCAGGCCAGCTACCCTTTAGGACATTCAACAAGATCAATGATTATAAACCAGATTCTCAGATGGGATTAGAGACAGATTCTGTATGGTGAGTTCGTCTCACAGTAATTGTATTTAATAATACCCAGTAATTGCTATTGTTGCTATCCATGTCTTGGCAGACGTTTTAAGGGGTAGTCCCCCCTCATGTGCTCCACAATAAACTGATTGCTAAAGATACAATTTCTCTTATGTATATTTTGAAGGCTACTACAATTGCCAACTTAAGCACCACATGTCCTCTGTATTTGGAGGGGAATCGAGTATGTGTCTCTTTGCAGCAAGTAAAATGGTCCAAAGAAAAAACCACATCCATGCCCCAAGGAGTCTGTAATCCAAAAGCAAGAATGGGCATGCTTCAGAACATAGCAGAACAATACCCACACAATACAGGCAGATGGAGCGGCATATGGCCACCACAGCTGGAACGCTTTGTAAATGATCCCCAAACCATCACTAGTCTTTGAACATTTCCCTAGTTCAAAGTACAGAACACCATCTATTATTAGCATTAACTTGCAAAAGCCAAATGAGATGTTTAAGGTAGTTTTGAGTAAAGGTCATATTACTAAAGTATGTAGAACTAAAAAATAAAGCTTTCTGACAAAAAGCAAATGACTGCCCAAACACATTACCATCCACCAACAGTGGTGAAACAGTCTGTATCCTTGTTGTCAGAGGCAAATACAATTCATTGACTTTTTCTGATAAGATGCCACTAATCAATGCTTAAACGAATGTCTTAGATAAATGTTTTTGGGGCAAATAGTGGGAAAGGGTTTAGGAATTATTCACTTAGCTTATATTCACTAATCATTAAACCCTAGTACTGTTATTGACTATTCTGTTGCTAATGTTTGGGAATAGTAAATAGAGAAGTAAATGGAATATGGTGGAAAGATCATTAAAACTACAGTCAGATCAGCTTTTAATTCCTAGCAAAACACTTTCTCTTTCTAAGCTCCACTTTTCTTATCTATAAAATGAGAGTAATTAAATGTATCTACTTCCCTAGAGTGCTTAAAAATTAAATGAGATAGTATATATTAAAGCATTTCCTAAACCAGGAGCACTGTACAAATACTAGAGTTTATTATGCAATAGTCATTGTTTCCATGTTCTCCTTCTTCTTCTTCTTCTTCTTTTATTTTTTTTTTGAGACAAGAGTCTCACTCTGTTGTCCAGGCTAGAGTGCTGTGGCATCAGCCTAGCTCACAGCAACCTCAAACTCCTGGGCTCAAGCGATCCTCCTGCCCCAGCCTCCTGAGTAGCTGGGACTACAAATGTGTGCCACCACGCCCAGTTAACTTTTTTCTATTTTTTTTTTTTCAGTAGAGACAGGGTCTCACTCTTGATCAAGCTGGTCTCAAACTCCTGAGCTCAAGCAATCCTCCTGCCTTGGCCTCCCAGAGTGCTAGGATTCCAGGCATGAGCAACTGTGCCCCACCTCCATTTTCTTCTAAATTGCTGTGGAAGCTCTTCAAATGACCCTACAAGCATTTTTATTTGTTATTTTTTGAAACTTATTTCAGAATATTACGGGTGCACAAACTTTTTGGTTACATGTCTTGCTTTTGTATTGCTTAAGTTAAAGTTATAAGTGTGCCCGTCACCCAGATAGTGTACATTTTACCCATTAAGTATGTTTTCACCCATTTCCTCCTCCCCACTTTCACCAGCATGATTTCCATTGAGTTTTACTTCCATCTGTGCACATGAGTGCTGATCAATTAGTTCCAATTTTATAGTGAGTACATGTGGTGTTTGTTTTTCCATTCTTGCAATACTTCGCTTAGGAGGATGGTCTCCAGTTCCATCCAGATTGTTGCAAAAGGTATTAATTCATTTTTTATGGCTGAGTAGTACCTACAGTATACATATATCACATTTTATTAATCCACTCGTGAATTGATGGGTTGATTCCACAGCTTTGAGATTGTGAATTATGCTGCAATAAACATTCTAGTGCAAATGTCTTTTTTATAAATGACTTTGGTTGGGGGATAAATACCCAATAGTGGGATTGCTGATCAAATGGTAGGTGCACTTTTAGTTCTTTGAGGAATCTCCATACTGTTTTCTATAGAGGTCACACTAGTTTACAGTCCCACCAACAATGTATAAGTATTCCTTTCTCTCTGCATTCATGCCAGTATCTATTGTTCTGGGACTTTTTGATAAAAGCCATTCTCACTGGGGTTAGGTGGTATCTCATTGTGGTTTTGGTTTGTGTTTCTCTGATGATTAGTGATGCTGAGCATTTTTTCATATGTTTATTAGCCATTAGTCTATCTTCTTTTGAAAAGCTTCTGTTCATGTCTTTTGCCGACTTTTTAATGAGGGTTTTTGATATTTTCCTGCTGTTTTGCTTGAGTTCTTTGTAGATTCTGGTTATTAACCCTTTATCGGATGTATAACATGCAAATATTTTCTCCCATTCTATAGATTGTCTATTTACTCTGTTGATTATTTTCCTTGGCTGTGCCGAAGCTTTGTAATTTAAAGACTCACTACCATTCACAATAGCTACAAAGAAAATAAAATAACTAGGAATATATTTACAAGGAGGCGAAAGATCTCTACAAAGAGAACTATGAATCACTGAGGAAGGAAATTGAAGATGAGGTAGGCAAATGGAAAAACATCATGCTCATGGATCAGCAGAATCAACATTGTTAAAATGTCCATACTGCCCAAATGATTTACAGATTCAATGCAATCCCCATGAAAATACCATCATTTTTTGCAGATCTAGAAAAAATAATTCTATGCTTCATTTGGAACCAGAAAAGAGCCCAAATAATAAAAGCAACCTTAAGCAAAATGAACAAATCTGGAAGCATCACTTTACCAGACTTTAAGCTATACTACAAGGCTATCATAACCGAAACAGCATGGTACTGTCAGAAAAATAAAGACATAGACCAATGGAACAGAATAGAGCACCGAGATATAAAACCATCCACATATTGTCAGCTGATCTTTGACAACATAGACAGCAATATACACTGGGGAAAAGAATCCCTATTTAATAAGTGGTGCTGGGAAAATTGGATAGCCACATGTAGAAGATTAAAACAGGATCCATATCTCTCACGACTCACAAAAATTAATTCAAGGTGGATAACAGACTTAAATCTAAGACACTAAACCATAAGAATTCTAGAAGAAGATGTTGGAGATATTCTTCTAAATATCAGCCTAGGCAAAGAATTTATGAAGAAGACCCCAAGGGCAATCGCGGCAACAACAAAAATAAATAAATGGGATTTGCTGGGTTTTTTTTTTTAATGAATTTTGCTTTTTGGAACAGTTCTAGATTTACAGAAAAATTGAGAAGATACCATAAAGTCCCCATATATCTTGTACCCAGTTTCCCCTATTATTAACATACTATATTAGTGTGGTACATTTGTTACAATTAATAAACCAATATTGCTAGATCATTATTAATTTAAGTCCCAAGTTTATTCAGATTTTCTTAGTTTTACCTAATGTCCATTTTTTTTTCCAAGATCTCATGCAGGATACCACTATCAACCTTAAATAATGAGATTCAGAAAATATGATAAAGTATATAATTTGTTTAAGCCAGATGGGATAAGTGTTCCAAAGTGGAGAAGTTAAGATTTTACTTATATAGGGAGAGACAGAGAAATTTTAGTAGTATTACAACATTTTCCGTAGGAGACCAGTGCATATGTTACAGCAATTTCATTGGTAACAAATTGATACATTTCAAGAAAGATTACTTTATTACTCCGTGAGGAGGGGCAGTGATTTGAGGGGGTCTTATCTCTGGTGTTGTTTGGTCTTAATTATTTATAGAAATAAAAAAACAGAAGTTGTAGCTGCCTGCCGTGTGATTCAGGCTACATAGCCACATTACTCTCAAGGCTCAGTACTATTTAAAGTTCCAATAGCTTAAAATTTGAATTATTTAATTTCATACCATATTACATTTAGCTGACATGTTTCTTTAGGCTTCTTTCGGCTGTAACTCTGACTTCCTTTGTTGTTGATAACATTGACAAATTTGAGGATGGTGTAAATATTTTATAGAATGCCCCTCTATTGGACTTTGATGTTTCTTCCATGATTAGACTGAACTTATGGGTTTGGGGGAGGAAAACCACACAGGTAAAGTACCATATCCATAATATCATATGAAGGGTATCCACTATCAACGTGACTTAGGACAGTTGATGTTGACTCTGGCCACCTGGCTGAGGTAGTGTTTTCCAAGTTTTCCACTGTAAAGTTACTCTTTTTTTTTTCCCCCTTTCCATATGATATTCTTTGGAGGAAGTTACTATTTGCAGCCCACACCTAAGGAGTGGTAACTTATGCTCCTCCTCTTTGGTTTTGTCTTTACCAAACAAAAGTAGGATTTTCATGGGACAGAACTTGCCCACTTATATGAGGGAATGTTGAGGCTAAAAATTATTTTCAAAGATCGGGTATGAGCTCACTCTTTTTCAGAAGAAAAACTATAGGAAGAATAGTTTTCTATTCCTTGCCTAGAAAATCGTAGTCAGTTCCTCTTCTTCCTTCAAGATAATTTTCACCTTAAAGAAAAAAATTGTTTACTCTGTTAGGTTTGCCATTGAATGCTTGAGGAGGCCTGTCCTCTTCATACAGGCCTGCTTTTTCCTTCCTTCTACTTTCTTATCAGCATCTTCTTTAAAAGAAGAACTTATACATTCATTTCTTCTTTTAGAATTTTCCACCACACTACTTCAAATATGTTGCCTGTATAATTTTCTGAGATAAAAAAACTAGAATCCAAAGGTTCTCTCTGAGGAAATATTACCTTTGACATTCAGGGAGGCATCAAAATCAAAGCAAAATCTACAATTTACTTCCTTACAACAAATTCTGGAAAGATAAAACTAACAAGATACAAAAGAAAAAATCTGTTTCAAACTGATAATAAAGATGCTATATAAGTAAAAAAAAAAGAAACCATGAGGAAGTCATGAAGAAAGTTTCTTGGTTTACAACAGTTGCATTTCCCTAAACCTCAGCAATATGGGGCAGCCAAAGTAACCAAACTAAGTTTGTATCTCAAACTTCTGATTCAGCCATTCCTTAGCAAACTTCAATTCTCAGAATACCAGTTTCTGAGGCAGAATAAAAATACAGTAAACATACAAATACACACAGTGAAATCTGACACAAGGAATTTAGACTGATTAAACTAAGTTATCAATATTTTGTTTTAAAATAAAGCTATAGGGAGGTAAGCAACATTTTTCTAATGATAGCCACGTGGATACATAGTTCTTGCCATCTTCTACATCAAAAATATATACAAACCCAGGAAAGTAATTTAAGATTTGGCTGAAAAACTATTAAGACAATTTCTTTTTTAACAACAACAAAAAAACAAAGATTAAAAGCTTCTTTAGTCATAGGCAATACAGTGTAAAAGAGAAAATATTACTTTTGTAACTAAAAAGACCTGGATTCAAATTATGACCTCAACACTTACTAGTTATATGACTTTAGGTGAGTTATTTAACCTCCCTGAATTTCAGATTCCTTATCTGTAAAATAGACACACTTGTACCTACCTAGTGTGACCTTATGACAATTATAGATAAGGTAGATGAGATGTATAGCAAAAAGTCTAATTAATACATAGTAGGCTCTGAATTAGAAAGAGAGAGAAGATACTTCAATCTTCACAGAATTTATAATCTAATGCAGGAAATGGAGATTAACCAAGGAATAAAAAAAGTAAAATTTTCAAAATAATAAATTCTACAAATTGACTTAGAAAAAGTGCTCAGTGTCTCTAATATTTGGGGAAATGCAAATCAAAACCACAATGAGATATCACCTAACTCCAGTGAGAATAATTTTTATCAAAAAGTCCCAAAACAACAGATGCTGGTGTGGATTTGGAAAAAAAGGAACACTTATACACTATTGGTGGGACTGCAAACTAGTACAACCTCTATGGAAAACAGAATGGAGTTCCTCAAAAGAACTAAAAGTGCACCTACCATTTGATCCAGCAATGCCACTATTGGGCATTTACCCAAAGGAAAAAAAGTCATTTTATAAAAAAGACACTTGCACTAGAATGTTTATTGCAGCACAAAGATGTGGAATCCACCCAAGTGCCCATCAATACATGAGTAGATTAATAAAATGTGGTATATGTATATCATGGAGTACTACTCAGCCATAAAAAAAAATGGGGAACTCATACCTTTTGTAACAACCTGGATGGAACTGGAGACCATTCTTCTAAGTGAAGTATCACAAGAATGGAAAAATAAACACCACATGTACTCACTATTAAACTGGAACTAATCGATCAACACTTATATGCACATATGGAAGTAAAACTCAACAGAAATTAAGCAGGTGAGGAGGGGCTGGGTAAATTTACACCTAATGGGTACAGTGCACACTATCTGGATGATGGGCACATTTATAACATTGACTCAAACTATACAAAAGCGGACATGTAACCAAAAAGTTTGTACTCCTATAATATTTTCAAATTTAAAAAAAAAAGAAAAAATTAAGTTTTCCTGTGAAAGTGATGATTGAGCTGAAAGAAAAGTAGGCATTAACCAAACAAAGCTCTGAGTAAGAATATTTAAGACAAGGGATACAGAATGTGCAGAGTTCCAATGGTGAGGGAGATGGTGGTGCTTTAAAAGAACGGAAAGGAGGGTACAGACAGCTAGAAATAGTGAGGTAGGAAAGGTAGCTGACCCCAGGATATGGAGGGCCTTATGGACAGTTTTAAAGATTTTGGTCTTTGATCTAAGAATAATGAAAAACGATTGAAAGGTTTTGAGCAGTGAAATAGTCACATTTTTTTAAAGGCTCACTCAGGGTGCCGTGGAAATAAACTATGGGGGCAGGAGAAGATACAGGAAGGCCCAAAGATGCCATGGCAGCAGGTTAAGCAGGGGTTGAGGGAGGCACCAGAAGAGTGAATGTAGGCATAAAGAGAGTAGTGATAGAGCCAGAATTGGCAGGTCCATCTTCCTCCCAAATTTCATATTTTCTAGCCCTCATATATTATAATAAAATGCTAAATACCGTACTATTCAGTTTTAAGGAACAATGGTGATATAGCACCTCTTGTATACTCCTGGATAGAGCTGGAACGCATTCTACTAAGTGAGCTATCCCAAGAATGGAAAGACAAGCACCACATGTACTCACCATTGAATTGGTATTAACTGATCAACACATAAGTAAGTGCACATATAAGAATAACATCTATTGGATGTTGGGCAGGAGGGAGGGGGGAGGAGGGAGGCTGGGACGGGTATATGCATACACAAAGAGTGCAATGCGCACCACCCGAAGGATGGACATATTTGAAACTCGGACTCAGGGAGGGGGCAAGGGCAACATATGTAACCTAAACATCTGTACCCCTATAATATGCTGAAATAAAAAAAAAAAGAAAAAAAAATACTAAATACCTACAGTGAACATATATAAAAAGCAGGATGCTTGTGGTGTAAGCTGTTGAGTAAGAGAATTTCCCCAGCCTCCAACACTCACGTTTGTTCCCAGCAACACAACTATATGGAGAACATGCAGTGCACAGGATAGCAGCATTCACAAGATACTGAGGAACTAAATACGCAAGGGAGGGAGAGGCAGGGTGATGGGAAGGGCACTGAATGGGGAAACTGGATACCCTGGTTGTAGCCCCATCTTTGCCACAGACCTTTGGACAAGTCCCTTCCCTTCTACAGACCATCCCCATCTACAAAATGACCAAGCAGAACTAGCTCATCTCTAGGGTCTCTTCCAGCTCAAATGTTTCTCTCACTATGGAAAAACATCCGTAAACTACAAAGGCAGCATAATATCAATATAATTGTTTAGAGTACACATCCGAAGCCATACAAATAAAAGCACACACTTAATAAGTGTTTACCAAGCACCAGACTTTGTTCTAAGTATTATATATAAATTGTCTTAATCTTTCCAACAAATATTTTAGGTAGTAACTATTACTATATCAGCTATTACTATATCACAGCTTCATTTTATAGTTGAGTAAAATAGACACAGAGATGTTAAGTAACTTGCTCAATATTTCACAATTATTAAAAGTCAGAGACAAGATTTAAAAGTAGCAGTCTAGCTGGGAAGTAAATGCTCCTTCTGTATGCCTAGGTTCAAATACTGCCTCTGTGATTTCCAGTCATGTAACATTCTCTGTGCCTCAGTTTTCTCACCTATAAAATGGGAATAATAGTAGTTCTTACCTAAAAGTGTTTTTGTGAGGATTGACTGAGAATATGCACATTAAGTGATTAGAAGAACAATACCTGGAACTTGGTAAGTGCTCTGTAAATGTTAGGTGTTATTATTAACATTACTGGTGGCCCAGGGAAGAATGGACACACACATTTTGAGAAACCTTCATTGGCAAGAATGACTCATTATGGCCCCAAGCTTTCATGGTGTTTCCAAGGCAAAATTTGAGCTGGAAGAGACCCTAGAGATCAGTTAGTTCCACTTGGTCATTGCATAGTCAAGGATAGTCTGAAGGGGGGAAAGGATTTGTCTAAAGGTATGTGGCAAAGAAGGGATCACAACTAAGGTATCCAGTTTCCCTATCTAGTGCCCTTCCATCACCCTGCCTCTTCCTACCTTGTATATTTAGTTCCTCAGTGTCTTATGAATGCTGCTGTCCTGGTCACTCCATGTTCTCCATGTAGTTGTGTTGCTGGGAATAACTTTAAATACTGTGAGACTCAACAGAGGAGAGCTATTATCTGTCCTGTACAAAGAATTTCTCCCAATATATTTATATTTAATTTATGCCCTCACTTAACACTTGAAGAAAGAAAAAACATGGTGATGATGAATAAAGTAAGCTATGTACAAAATAAAGTGTAGTCCCTATACCTTATCCAATTATAATTCAGATTAGGTTTGGAAGTCCTTAATGTTGTCATGAATCAATTTATGCAGTCACAACCAACAATTAAAGGAAATGAAATAATAAGATACTATAAGTTTGGGTAGAACATCACAGTACATTACAGGTAGTTAAGGTAAATATTGTTGCATAAAATTTTTGTTTCAGTAAGAGAGACAGAAACAGAAACAAAGACACAGAGAATATAAATTATATTTTTTACCATGGGTCACATTTAAAAAAAAAAAAAAAAGGTTGAATAACACTGAGCTAGATTATTTATTCATTCAACAAACATTCAATATGCCTAATTTGTGCTAAGTAATCTACTAAGAGTTGATTTCACAAGTAATAATAAAGTTCCAGCTTCAAGAAGTTCAAAATGAAATGGGAAAAACAGATACTAAACAAAACCAAACTGAACCTTATTGGGCTTAGGTCTCCCTTACTGAGAGAAGAGTGATATTTAGGAAGGAATGGATGTTTTGGAATTACTGAGGTATGATGGGAACTACATGGCTGGGGAAAGAAATGCCTATTCTGTCATAGTCAGTGGTAATTTGGTAAATTTTCTTTGTTTTTAGATTTACTTTGGTTTAAAAATTGTAATATAATGTGTAAATCACCAAGAAACAGAAAAGCTGTGAAATATAAAGCACAATATTACTGATGTAATGTATGTTCTTGCTTTCCTACAGTTTCTTTTCCTTGGGAACACCATGAAAGGGACCTAGGTTGGCATGGGAGAACACTAGATCCCTGTCTACTACTTCTCCTGTAGATCCCACCATTATGGGTTAAAAATAAAAGCTATTGAATTGCGGAACTGGATATAGTTAAAGCCCCACTATAATTAGTGCAGGAGCCACACAAATTGTTAATGAGGCTGTTTGAATTAGCACCTGCTCCTGCAAGGGTCGGTTGTGAGCCTGTAGGCAGCTGGGTCCCTTGAGTCAGTGAAAGGGTAATGGAGTGGAGGGAGCAGTCCCCCGGCTGCCTTGTCGGTGTTTTCTGAGAGTCCCTGAATCAGTATTTTATTTTCTACTTTATTGAATTCACTATGTGAAAAAGGCTAGGCTAGATGCTAAAGGAGACATAAAGATGAGAGGTACATCTCTTATCCACCAAGAAATCACATAGGAGCAAAACATTTAACAAGGAACAAAAGTCCAAAGCATCTGTGAAACAAGAGTTCAGCATGAGAACTCTGACCTGGGAGTGAATCACGATCTTTCCACTTCCTAGCTGTGTGATTTTTGGCAAAGTCACCTAAACTTTCAGAGCCTCAGTTTTCTTATTCGCAAAATCAGGACTATTGGATATTTATTAGGAGTAAATAACAGCCATGAGTGAAGAGGGCAGTATATTTCTGGGTGAATAGTAGGTGCTCATTAACTAAGCTGACTTAAAATCAAAGTGCCTGCAAAGAAATACCACCTTCAAAGGAAGAAGGTGTCAAATCAAGAAAAACTTCTTGGAGGTGATATCTGAGATGAACCTTACAGGATTTGCCTGATTTTAAAAGGCAATAATATAGTAGGGGGGAAAGATTCCTAGGGTGGGATGGCACAAGCAAAAGGCACAGAGGCAGAAAAAAACTGGGACATTCCAAATAGTAGACGTGTTCTTTGGTGGGAATTGTGGTTACATGGATGAGTAAGTCAGTCTCCAACCTCAAAAAGGTCATAGTCTAGTGGTGACAGGGACATATAAACTGAAATTGACAAAGCAGAGAAATATCAATTGTGATAGAGGACTGCCCAGGGGCTGTGGGAGTTCAGAGGAAACCCACTCGGATGAGCCAGGCTAGGGCTGGTCAGGTGGAATGTCAGAACATGGAGATGGTGGGGTGAGATTCTAGAGAGTAGCACGGAAAATGCTGACCACATGGCCCATGCTCAGTAGAAATGCCTGGTACAACATCATCCTAAGCACACAGGTTATGAAGTTGAAAAACATAATGAGAATGAAAACTGGATTGGTAGTAGTGAGAGAGTATGAACAGTGACCAGGGAGGAAGCAGGAATCATAGAGAAAAATGGATAAATTCTAGAGCTTAAAGGTGGAGCCATTTAGTGCTCTGATGAAGCTTGGGGTCAGCTGTGAACCTGGGTGGCTGAAATGGAGGAAAAATGAGTCACTGGAGATGAGGAGTTCAAGGATTAGTGGGATTCAGTAACTTTGAAAATCACTGTTGTCAGTTGATGGCCCAGAGGGCAGAGATATAAAGAAGGCTGTGGGGAAGAAAAGAAGTCAATGAGACAGATATAAAAATCACCCAGAAAGGCGGGAGTGTGTCCTTGAGAGCAGTAGATGGTTTTGGTGTTTGAAATGGTGCTCAATATTGAGCACCAGTGTTATGCCAGGGACTGTATTTTAAAATATTGTTTTTATTTCAATAGATTTAGGGGATACAAGAGAAGTTTTGTTACATGGATATATTATATAGAAGTGAAATCTGGGCTTTTAGTGTATCCATCACCCAAATAGCGTATATTGTACCCAATAAGTAATTTTTCATCCTTCACCCCCCTCCCAACCTCCCTCTTGTGAGTCTCCAATGTCAATTATTTCACCCTGTATGACTATGCATACAAATAGCTTAGCTCCCACTTACAACTGAGAACATGTTATATTTGATTTTCCATTTCTGGGTTACTTCACTTAGAATAACAGCCTCCAGTTCCATCTAAGTTGCTGCAAAAGACGTTATTTCATTCTTTTCTATAGCTGAGTAGTACACACATACATACCACATTTTCTTCATCCACTCATCAGTTGATGGACACTTAGGTTGATTCCATATCTTTGCTATTGTGAATTGTGTTGTGATAAACATATGACTACAGGTATCTTTTTGATATAATGACTTATTTTCCTTTGGGTATATACCCAGTAGTGGTATTGCTGGATTGAATAGTAGATATACTTTTAGTTCTTTGAAAATTCTCCATACTGATTTCCATAGAGGTTGTACGAATTTACATTCCCACCAACAGCGTGTTAGGGTTCCCTTTTCACTGCATCTGTGTCAACATCTTTTGGTTTTTTTCTTTTATATGTTTTGTGTTATGGGGGGTATTGTTGTTTTTGAGACAGAGTCTCACTCTGTTGCCTGGGCTTGAGTGAAGTGGCATCTTCATAGCTTACTGCAACCTCAAAATCCTGGGCTCAAGCAATCTTCCTGCCTCAGCCTTCCAAGTATCTTTTGTTTTTTGACTTTTTAATAATGGTCATTCTTACTGGAGTAAAATATCTCATTGTGGTTTTAATTTGAATTTCTCTAGTGATTAGTGATGTCGAACATTTTTTCTTATTTATTGGCCATTTGTATATCTTTTTTTGAAAAATGCCTATTCATATAGTCTGCCTACTTTTTAAGGGTTTTTTTTTCTGAATTGTTTGAGTTGCTTATAGATTCTGGATATTAGTTCTTTGTCAGATGCATAGTTTGGGAATATTTTCTCCCATTCTGTAGACTGTCTATATACTCTTTTGCTTATTTCTTTTGCCGTACAGAAGCTTTTTAGTTTAATTAAGTCTCATTTGCCTATTTATGTTTGTGTTGTATTTGCTTTGGGGATCTTAATCATAAATTCTTAGCCTAGGTGAATGTCCAGAACAGTTTTTCCTAGGTTTTCTTCTGAATTTTATGGTTTCAAGTCTTACATTTAAGTCTTTAATCATCTTGAGTTAATTTTTATATATGGTGAGAGACAGGGATCCAGTTTCATTCTTCTGCATATGGTTATCCAATTTTCCCAATACCATTTATTGAATTGGGTATCCTTTCCTCAGTGTATGTTTTTGTCTGCTTTGTCAAAGATCAGTTGGTGGTAGGTACATGGTTTTATTTGTGGGTTCTCCATTCTGTTCCATTGATCTAAGTGTTCACAGTACCCTCCTGTTTTGGTTACTATAGCCTTGTACTACAATTTGAAATCAGGTAATGTGATACCTCCAGTTTCGTTCTTTTTGCTTAGAATTGCTTTGGCTATTCAGGCTGTTTTTTGGTTCCATATGAACTTTAGTATTTTTCTTTATAATTCTGTGTAAAATGATGTTGGTATTTTCATAGAAATTGTATTGACTCTTTAGATTGCTTTGGGCAGTATGGTCATTTTAACAATATGGATTCTTCCAATCCATGAGCATGGGATGTTTTTCCATTTGTTTGTGTCATCTAAAATTTTCTTCATCAGTATTTTGTAGTTTTCCTTGTAGAGATCTTTCATTTCCTTGGTTAAATGTATTCCTAGGTATTTTATTTATTTGTTTGTTTGTTTGTTTAGGCAGCTATTGTAAATGGGATTGAATTTTTGATTTGGTTCGCAGTCTGGTTATTAGTGTATAGAAATGCTACTGATTTGTATATGTTGATTTTTGACCAAACTCATTGAATTTCTTTCTAGGAGTCTTTTGGCAGTTCTTTAGGACATTCTAGCTCTAAGATCATATCATCAACAAATAGAAATAATTTGACTTCCTCTTTTCTAATTTGCATGCCTTTTATTTCTTTCTCTTGCCTGATTCCTCTGGCTAAGACTTCGAGTACCAAGTTGAATAGGAGTGGGAAAAGTGGACATCCTTGCCTTGTTCCAGTTCTTAGAAGGAATGCTTCAACTTTTCCCCATTAATTATGATGTTGGCTGTGGGTCTACCATATATAGCCCTTATTATTTTGAGGTATGTTCCTTCTATGCTTAGTTTCCTGAGCGTTTTTATCATGAAGGGATGTTGAATTTTATCAAATGTCTTTTCTCTGTCTATTGAGATGATCATATGTTTTCATCCTTGATTATGTTGATATGATGTATTATATTAATGGACCTCTATATGTTGAACAATCCTTGCATCCCTGGGGATAAAACCCTCTTGATCATGATGTATTATCTTTTTGATGTGCTGTTGGATTCTTTTTGTTAGTATTTCTTCAGTATTTTTGCATCTGTGTTCAAAAATACTTGTCTATAGCTATAGATATTTGTCTATAGCTTCCTTCCTTCCTTCCTTTTTTTCTTCTTTCTTTCTCATCATTTCCTGGCATTGGTATCAGGGTGATACTGGCTTCATAGATTGAATTAGAAAGGATTCCCTTCTTCTAGATCTTTTGGAAAAGTTTCAGTAAGATTGGTACCAGTTCTTCTTTGTACATCTGATAGAATTTGGCTTTGAATCTGCCTTGTCCTGGGCTTTTTTTGTTGTTCTTGGGAGATTTTTTATTCCTGATGCACTACTCTCACTGCTCATTATTGATCTGTTCAGAATTTCTATTTCTTCCTGATTCAAGCTTGGGAGGTTGTATGTTTCTAGGAATTTATCCAATTATTCTAGGTTTTCTAGTTTATGGATGTAGAGAAGTTCATAGCAGTCTCAAATGATCTTTTGTATTGCTGTGTATCAGTTGTAATATCTCCTTTTTCATTTCTGAATGATCTTATTTGAATTTTCTCTCTTCTTTTCTTGGTTATTCTAGCTAGATGTCTATCAATTTTGCTTATTTTCTTAAAGAACCAACTTCTTATTTCATTGATCCTTTGTATCATTTTTTTGGTTTTAATTTCATTTAGTTGTGCTCTGATCTTTGTTATTTCTTTTCTTCTGCTAGCTTTGGGTTTGGTTTGTTCTTGTTTTTCTAGTTCCTTGAATTACAACATTAGGTTGTTAACTTTTGATCTTTCAATCTTTTTGATGTAGGCATTTAACATTATAAACTTCCCTCATAGCACTGCTTTTTCTGTATCTCAGAAGTTTTGATATGTTCTGTCACTGTTTTCATTTGTTTCATAAAATTTTTGAGTTTCAGTCTTGATTTCATCATTGACCCAAAGATCATTCAGAGAGCAGGTTGTTTAATTTCCTAGAGATTTATTATATTTCTAGTTGTATTGGTTAGGATATTGGTTTGGTTCCTGTGACAGGAAGATCCAGAGTAATCATGGCCTAAATAAGCTAAAAGTTCATTCCTTTGTCATGTAAAAGTCTGCATATGTAGTCCATGGCTACTATGACAACACAGTTATCAAGTCTTCAGGATCTTTGTATTTTGTTGTCTTGCCAATTTCTGTCTCAGCTCCCATCATGATCTCTGCATTCCTGTCAGCTGGAAGGAAAACAGAGTAGATAGTATGACCCAGAGACACTAAGAGTGACCAACATTCAAGGGTAGGGGGATTAGATTACCCTCTTGGTGAAGGAGTAGCAAGGTCACAATGCAGAAGAGCAGGTGCATAGGGAGATATTTTGGTATTCATATTTAGAAACTACAATCTGCCACGTGTAACAATAAATTACCTTTAAAAGAATGCTGCCCTGATTAACAAATATGCAGACCAAATGGCCATGAATAAAATGGATTATATTTACTTATTTCACTACACTTAATCCACAGAATAATTCTTTAAGGTTGGTTAAATCACACCCCATTTGTCACATAAGAAATGTAGGTAACTTGCCCTAGATCTCCAAAACATTTAGCTGTGAAGCTGGGATTTGAACCTACATCTGTTTGATGCTCAAGCTTGTATTCTTTCTTGGCATGACACAGCCTCTCATGAAGCCTGATATCCAGAGAAAATGCAACAGAAAAGAAAGATTCACCTTGCTTATCACAAGGACTCAGTCAATATTTCTCAAATCGAACTGGAATAAATAAATCAAACTCCTAGAGTAGAAACTTAGGAATAAAATCTGAAAACTATGAAAGAAATACAGTAAGTCCTCACTTAACGTCACCAATAGGTTTTTGGAAATTGCAACTCTAAGAGAAATGATGTATAAGGAAACCAATTTGACCATAGGCTAATTAATATAAATGAGAGTTAAGTTCCTACAACATGTTTCTGGTCACAAAAACATCACTAAACTCCTAAACAAAGACCAAAACACTTCCAACATTAAGCATTTGAAATAAATGTGAACTATACATACATTTAAGAAAGATTAATAAAAACAAGTAAGACAATTATTCACCACTTATTCGAGTTCAAGGTCGTGAGTGGCCAGAGCCTATCCCAGTAGCTCAGGCCACAAAGCAGGAACCAACCCTGGACAGGATGCCATTCCATGGCAGGGTGCACACACACACACACACACACACACACACTCATTATGACATAGACCATTTAGACACACCCATTCACCGAATGTGCATAGCTTTGGGATGCGGAAGGAAACTGGAGTACCCAGAGAATACCCATGCAGACATAGAGAGAAAGTGGAAACTCCATACAGACAGTGGCCCCTGCTGGGAATCAATTTTTTTTCCTCATCACATTATAATGAAATGACATTGAACAAAACAGTGTTATTCAGGGACCTGCTGTATATTAACCAGCTAATAAAACACATTCTCTATGAACACCGTTTTTTTCATTCACTGGTATTCACAGAACAAATACTTTTTTAAAGGATTTATTCCCTTCTGTATTCTAAAAGGATTCAAGAGATAAGTAGTAGATTAGAAATTCTGATAAAATGAAATAGTACTCAGAGATTTTAGTTATGTCAGCACGTTGGAAATGCCCAGTTAATGGTAATCATTGCCAACTGGGTTTGTTCCTGGATCTGCTTCTAACAAGCTGTGTGAACTTGGGCAGATCACTAAGCTTCTTTGGACCTGACTTTCCTCACATGTAAAATTAGGGGAATGATATAAACAATTCCTAAGGTCCTTTCCAATACTAAAACCTACATGTTTGAGTACTTTCTTTCTTATCATTTTCTGCATATCATGATTAGCCAAGTTATTTTCTACAACTGAGCAATTAATTATCTGATCTATTAAGTGCAAACTGCAACTGTTAAGGAGCAACTAAGAATTGTTAAAACTGTTAGAGCAAAGGCTCTAGTCAAATGTTTCTGAACATATGCTCATGAGCTTACTTGCAATAGCACTTACTCATTGTTCCCATTAAAATCTCATGTGATGAAATATTAGAGAATGCACAAATTTTGTTATGTTCATAATAATCAATAAAATTACAACGCAGCTTTGCTCTGACAATGGAATGCACCATTTACTTCACAGCTATGTAGAGAAGATCTTTTTATCAGATGTCTCTGTCAAGCTTTGCTGTCCAGTCTTTTTAACTCCTGCTTCTTTAAAATTAAATTCTGGAATCAATTTTTCCCCCCAGGAATATCCTAGCCTTTCCAGCGTCTCCCTCACAACCAGGCTGCTTTGGATGTTACTACTCTGCACTCTAGAAGCCCCCCCTGCTTTCCTCTATTTTAATACTAGTTACACTGTATTATCACTGTCTGTCATTTCCTCATCAGGCTGTGATCTTGTTGAGAACAAGACAACTCTACTGCCAGTGCATGAGGCCTAGACCTAGGAGGTATTCAATGAATACTTGTTGAATGAATGGTGTCCCTTTGTTCCCCTTCAGGAGATGTTGGTAATGAAGACAATAGATGCATGTTTTATCTTACATCAAATTCCCAGATTTCTCAAATATCCATAATTTCACACAAGCCTATTCTTCTATTGGTGTGTGTAGCTGGAACCTGTTTAGAATGTGCCCAGTGCAGAGGCAAAAGGGCAAAGATAAGCAACGTGTATTCAGTGGTCACTTTACATACTTTTTCCATTAACATTAAAAATCATCATCTTCATAACAACCTATGAGGTAATACTATTATCTCTATTATATAAAAACTGAGGCTCAGAGTCTTGATAAAGGAACTTGCCAAAGATCACATGGCTTCCTCGTGAATAACAGAGGTGGGATTCATCTGACTCCATCTAAAACTACATTGCCTCCCCAGGGAGGGGCAGGGCACGGGGTGGGGATGGGGATGTCTCATAATCTGAAAACTCTCCTATGTTTTAAAATCAACCTATTCTCCAAGTCTTTGCTTACTAATCCTGAATTTTAGCCCTGGACATGAAGGTTCAGCAACAAGTGCTCCTCACCGTAACTAGTACCTCTGTTCCTCACCATTCATTATTTGAGCCGTGGGGTTTGTATGGATGCTATTGTTAAGTTGTTCTCATTAAGAGTGAAACAGGGGAGGAGTGTGACAAATCAAATCCTCACGTCAGACCAACCAGATAACAAAGAAACACAGGTGCCCTTATAATTAAGGTGCACAATGAGCTAGTAATGCCTTTGTGTGAAGAGTGAGGACTTTTAAAGAAAAATAACATCGCCCTTAATACAAGAATTGCTTTTCAAAGGGAGAAAGTAAGTTTCCATGCGCTTACTTATTGCTTTGTTATGTGAAGTTGACTGTTCTAGAGCCACAATATGATTAGTAATTGTAAAATTGTAAAATGATGACAGATTTTATTTATGGTTTGTATTAGAAAGGAATACAAATTAACATTATACTTTGGAGATTTTAACATAATTCCAAAACACTTATTTTAAGATAGTTAATATTATGATGGCAAATTCAGTATTTTAATTTTGCATATATATGTATACAGGCATATATATACATGATTTAGCCTAAAAAATATTTCCAATTGATGAGAAACGTTTTTTCCTATTGCCTGGTTCTTAATTCTATGATGATTTGCTCTTTTTGATGACATTTTCATAAGTGGTATTGCCTTAACATATTTGATTTCTGACCTTTCTCACATTACTTCGAAATACCAATAATATAGACAGAAATTATAAAATTGGAGATGTATTTCTGAAATTTCTGTGTGAAATTTTTCATTTATTGTTGGTAGAGCTTATAAATCCAGAGAATAGATTGAACCATTGAATATAATAAATAAAATGTATGATAAAGTCCCATATATGCCAGATTCTTATTTTGAAGAATTCACAGCTAAACCAATTTTGGAAAAGTTAGTCCTGAAAGAGTTAGTAATCTTTGTATGTCTTGTATGTGGATTTAACTTCTGTTTTAGTAATAGGAGCACATGTAAATGCTACATGGGTTTCTTTTAAATGGAATTCCCACTATGAATTCTGACAGCTTGTGCATTTACATAACCTTTTGGTGTTAAATAACAATATGTTCATATATCAATATAAGAAACACATACTAAAATCTTTATATTAGAGTGTGACAAAGAACATAAAATTTGTAAAATGTGTAATTATTTTAAAAAATCCAAGTATACCAGAGACTATTCTTATTGCTTTCTGTTAACTCATTTAACCCTCAGAACAACCTCCCTGAAGTCAGTTCTAATATTATGCCCATCTTACAGATGAGAAAATTGAAGTACAAAGAGGTTAACTATTTTACCCAAGACCATAGAAATACTAAGTGGTAGAATTGGGATTCAAACCAAGACAGGCTTTAGAGCCCATACTGGTACTTACCACATTAAATAGCCAAATTAGATATCTTGAAGAGGTGACTTCAGTAACAAAATGTTTATAAAGAGCAGAACTTGCTACAGAGTTGTGTCTAAAACCATTAAAAACAATAACATGTATCAAGTTCTTGTATATATGCTTGGCAGTATATTAGGCTAAGTTCTTTAAATGACCCCTTGCATTTAATCCTTACAACCACACTATGATATGAGTATTTATCTAGCTGTGTAAATTCAGGCAAGTTATTTAATTTCCGTATTTAAGCCTCAGTTTCCTCATCAGCTGATGTGGGAAGGTTATCGTACATGCAGTGCTTAGCACAGTGACTAGCACAAAATAAACCCTTAATAAATGTTAGCTATTATTATCACTACTGTTTTTAGGCTTTAGACGCTCACTTTGGCAGCAGATATACTGTTTTTAGAAAGATAAAGTAACTTGGTCAAGATGACATACCTTAAAGAAGACAAAGCTAAGATTGGAACATAGGTCTGATTAATACTCTAACTATAATGGTTAAGATTACAGTTTTGGCTGGGGTCAGTGGCTCACTCCTGTAAACCCAGCACTTTGGGAAGCCGAGGCTGGAGGAGCACTCGGGGCCAGGAGTTCGAAACTAGCCTGGGCAACATAGTGAGACCCTGTCTCTACAAGAAAAAATAAAATAGCTGGGTGTAGTGGTATGCACCTACAGTCCCAGCTACTTGGGAAACTGAGCCAGGAGGATCACGTGGGCCCAGGAATTTGAAGGTGAGCTATGATAGCGCCACTGCACTCCAGTCTGGGCAACAGAGCAAGACTCTGTTGCGGGGGGGGGGGGGGGGGGGAACCGACCTTATATTTGAGGGGGAAAAATGGGGTTAATTTTTGCCGGGTGGCCTTTGCCAAGGTGGTTTTTTGTTTGTTTTTGTTTTTTTTTTTTTTTTGTTTTTTTTTTGTTTTTTGATTTTTATTTGTGATAGTGATACATTAAAACTAATTTGTTTTGTTTTAATTCCAACATAATATATATTTACTATTCAATTTTTTAAAATGCAGATAAGC
>CAUYSK010041839.1:0-146860 GCA_963575035.1 Avahi laniger | reverse complement strand
TTAGCTGTCCAATTAATTTCTTTCTATTTTTGGTAGAGACGGGGTCTCGCTCTTGCTCAGGCTGGTCTCGAACTCCTGAGCTCAGAATGATCCGCCCACCTCGGCCTCCCAGAGTGCTAGGATTACAGGCGTGAGCCACCGCCTGGCCGCTAAATCGCCTTTTTAAAGCAATTGAGCCTTTTGGTTCTTTTTAAGTTTCATCATAAAAAATGAAAATATGTTCCTAGGAAATAAATATATTTTACTCTAGATGAAAAAGAAAAAATATATCCTAGGAGGAAGATAAAGATTTAAACATGAGAAAATATGAGTAGTTTTCTTTCCAAAAAATTAAGAAACACAATGCAATATTGCATTTTCTTAGAGATGAGGTTTTATTGGGAATAAGTGTTCTTTAAAAGCCAGCTGTACAAGTTAAAAGCAGCAGGCTTCTCTACTAATGCTGAGTTCTTTGTTGCTTAGTGTAAATACACTAATTGTTCATCTGTTTAACTAACGTATGCAGGGCTGGTGGCACATTAAAGGTATTCGCCGCTATTGATTTGTTATGAGCTACAGATTTGTACGTAAGAAATTGCTTGGACTTGTACCAAAATATACGCACACGTTATCATTTTTTCTTAAGTGGTGGTTTTTCAAAATGAACTTTTCTGAAACAAGGCATACCTTTGTGAGATTTATGACTTTTCAAGGAAGCAGTGTAAATATACCTTTTTAAGTAGCTCTAGAATGTGGTAAAGGGACTATTTAATTAAACAGGCATTGTCTTAATTACAGTGTTGGACTATATCTAAAGTTAAAAGGAAACTTATTTGAATTTTATGATAGGAATCTGCTAAACCCTGAGATTATATATATAACAGAAATAAACAAAAATGTCCAGCTTGAAGATAGACTATTTTTAATCTAATCAAATATTTTTTTCATATTTTTGAACAGTATAAACAAAATCAGTTATACAAAAGGTAATTAAGTTTTATCTCCAACAAGGTGATTAAATGATCTTTTACCATTTGGTTTTAAAATCTTTCCAGGATTAAAGTAAAATTTCTAAAAGCCTTCAATTTTTTTATGTACATTCATAAGTTTTCTTACTTGAGGAAGAGACTAAGATAATGTCATTGAAGATTGGGGGAAGGAGGATAATTTCAAGATTGAAAACTTAATGTTTCTAATCATAGTGCAACTCAAGAAGCAAGAACTGAGTACCTTATGATACTTAACGCCTTCTATTTACAAACCAGTGGCATTCCTCCATTGTTTAGAACCACTGAGGTGTCTTGCATTGCATCTGTTACTTAGCAACTATGTAAATTTAGTAAATATCTTATTATCCAGAATCCAAGTAAATGTATTCTGATTTAACAGAAATGATTATAATTTTGTTGCTATTAAACATTAATCCTAAAATGCTATTTTTTTCCTGTCTGATTCATAGCAAGACAAACCTAAAATAAATGTGTGGTTTGCTCAAGGGAATATATATGTTTTCTACTTATGTATGCTTGTTTCCAATGTAACCATTTCCAATGATATTAATAAATCATAGTTTTGTCATCTAAGGAAGAAATGCAACATGAGCCTGCGATGCTTTTGGATTTGAGCAGATTTTCTTTGAATCTGAACTCTCCTCCTTACTGAATGTTCTTGGCCAAGTTACTTCCTTTTCTGAGTCTTTCCTTAGGATAGGCATAATTATACAAAATCCATAGTTTAGAGGTGATAAAATAACGTTCTGACCAGGTATTTACCATCTTTTTGTAACTTGAAATCTGTTAGTATACTTTCCTTCCTCCTTCTTTTGATGTAGGCCCAAAGCTTCTTGTTTGAGTAGAAGCCCCCTGATGGACGTCCCCTGTTCTTACACAAACCATATTCATAATGCCATGCCCCAAATTTCTATTTTTAATTTTTAATATCCAGTACTAGCACAAACCCTTGTGAAACATATTAAGAATTCATCAACATGTTTACAGTTTTTAAAGCTGGACACCATTAATTGGGACATTTTTACATTTTCAACTCATACTTACAGTTATTTGTCTCATGCCTAATTCCACAGAAGGTTTGGGACGTAGTGTCAATCATTTGTCTTTACTGAGTTTCTAAGTTTTTAACTCATTTTTCTTTATACGTCTATTTTAAATTCAGTTTTCTACTGTTTACTTAAAATGTATAATGAGCATGACGAGTAGAAAGTATAAAGAGATGAGATCAGAAGGGCCCTAGCATCAGGTGACTAGGCCCATGTCATCATTGCTGCGGGGAGAATGGAGAATTCCAGGTGATTCTGAGACTCAATCAACAGCGTGCTAGTTAAAGTGCTTCCACAGCCTTGGTAACCCTAAGCCATCTGCAAACACATGCTTATCAAAGTAAAGCAATGGTTTAGCATTTTACATAACCTAAAAGATAAGTCTGTCCTGATTGCCGCATGATGACAAACGCTACATTTTCCATTTTTTATCTTCTTTCTCAGACATTTTGTATTCAATGTGCAAATTGGGAGCATAGTGTGTCCGACCTTTCTGCTCTTCCTGGGGAGTGTTGGTAATTAAGAATGACTCTCACTCCTACAGTATATTTTTCCTACCTCTGTGTTGATCTGATTGTAGAATTCAGGGATGTCTAAGTGGGAAGAAAGGAGCTGGAAAATGATACTGAGGGTAATTCACTGACAGTCATGAAGACTACATTAAGGAGTGTGTATCACAATGAACATTGTGTTTTTGTCTCTCTCTCCCTCAACTATCTATCTATCTATCATCTATCATCTATCTATCATCTATCTATCTAATCTATTTCTATCATCTACATAGCCATCGATTCATCCATTATCTATCTTTGCTATCAATCAATCCATCCACATCTATCTATTGATCCATCATCTAATCTGTCATGATGAGAGTGGATACAGAGTTAAGATTTCTGTTTCATGGATTCTACAGGAGCAATTTGATTTAAAAAAATATGTATATTACACTTCAACAACAAAGTTGTTCATTTTCTCCTTAAATTTTATATTCAATAAAATTTTTATCCAATTACTAGCTTTCTAGGGTTTTTAAGTTAGAACATTTGTTTAAATTTAACAGAGCTTTCTTTCACTGAAATTGTGTTTATTTGAATGGTTCAAATTTCACATGTTTTGTTATTTTAGAGTAATCCATTTTAATTAATGTGTGTGTGTATATATATGTATATGTAAATACAATTTACTAACCATTAAAATTTAAAGCACTAAATCACACCCAGTAAATTCAGTTTTCTATTTGACCTGATTTTTTTTATGACTGCTAATGTTATGGATATAGTCCTGATGATTGTGCTGCTTTTAAGTTTATCCAGAAAAATAAGGGTTTAAAATAGTGAGAAATCTAGCATTTTCATCCTATTATAAATCAGAAAGGTCATAATCCTTTGGCTCAAATACTATGAACGCTTGTAGAATTATAAAACTAACTAAGACGACTGTAATCGCTGTACTTACCATTGTGTTTCATTACAAGTAATAGAAAACCAAATAAAAAATGCCTGTACAAAAGATGGATTTTTTTCTCCCCCTCCTCCTCCTCCTCCTCCTTTTTGTCACTTGCTTTTTCACAGAGCGAGCAGTCCAGAGAGAGGCTGCCCAGGACTGGCGTGGGAGCCCCAAGACTCTCCTTGGGATTTAGTCTTCATTCAGGGTCCTGCAAAAGAAATTTTTGTCTTTATTTTTGTCACCTCCGATTCACCTCCGCTGTCGAGTTTTAGGCAGGAAGATGAATTCGGACAAAGGGCACGTGGGTGCTGAATCTTCTACCTTTAAAAGAGATTTCCCAGCAGCCCCACCCAACGTCATTGTGTACGTGTCCTCAGCTCCCAATCAACTGGAGTCTGTCAGCTGTGACTTTTTACTGACTGAGCACGTTGTGTCCCTGAACAAACCGGCCTTGTGGCAGGAGGAAGGGAAGAATGAATACTGGGTAGGTTGACATCAGTGCTTCCAACAACCTGCTAAGACCCATACACTTCCCTTGTCACAGAGTGATAAGGGAACACAATTCCTGTCTTTTTCTTTCTCTTAACATAAGAGGTTTATTTGGCTCCCAGTTCTGCAGGCTGTGCAAGAAGCACGGTGCCAGCATCAGCATCTGGTGAGGGCTGCAAGCTGCTTCCACTCGTGGCAGAAGGCGAAGGGGAGCGAGTGTGGGCAGAGATCACATGGCAGAGTGGAAGGGAGAGGGAGAGAGGAGAAGCTGCCAGGCTCTTTTTAATAACCAGCTCCCACAGAGCTAATCCAGTGAGAACTCCCTCATCACCGCAAGGAAGGCACCAAGCCACTCATGAGGGATCTGCCCCCATGACCCAAACACCTCCCATTAAGTTCCACCTCCAACACTAGGGATCAAATGTCGATATGCGATTTGGAGGGGTCAAATATCCAAACCATAGCAATCTGATAGTTCTTTATTTCCTCTTCATGTGTGCGTGTGCCGGGGCTGGAAAATGAGGAAGGGTTAGCAGGGAAGTGCAATATACTCAAAGATGTTCATCTCAAGTTTGGAGAGGAGCCTGGAAATCCCAAGTTCTGTGCCTGTGAGGAAGAGTAGCTTGTTAAGTGACAAAAAGGATGTTACACTTTAACACAAGCTGTGACACTGAGGAGTGAAGCTGGGAACAAGGACAGCTGCTGCGTAGATAGATGCTTCCAGAGGGATCTAAGAGAAATAATTTGCAGTTTGATAACAGTACAGTCAAGTTTTGAGAAGAAAGCAAATCCTCTTTCATGTAGGATTTTTAAATTGATATGCCCATATATTTGTGCTTCGTCGTTGGCATCTTGAGTGAATATTGTTTCTTTAGAAGTTACAGGTTAATGTACACTTTTAATTTGTGCACATAAAATGTATGTGGCCAAGTATGTAATTTTTGAACTCCATAGACAGCAATATATGATTTAAAAAGTCATATGTATGTGCCAGGAGAAATAAACTAATTTCACCTAACATGACATTGTCTTGAAATATGTGTGATATTATTTTTTTATGAGAAAAGATGCATTAGGTGATATTATATTCTACTTTTTTAGTAGCACAGTTTGAAATGGGGAATTTCCTTTTTTCAGGTGTATCCTTACTTTGTGTCTGTCTGGAGTAAAGAAACTAGCGGATGGTATCTAACTCTATTTTTCCTGTGTTGTATTTGTGTCAATGTAAATGAAATTTATTTAAAGTTTTGATATGTTTACTCCAGCTTTAGGAAACTAAATTTTCGAAAAAAAACAGTGTATTTCTCCTTGTATATGTTCACTATTAACAATCTAAAACAACTTCCTGTGACTTTAAAAAAGTATACATTCACAGCAGCTCTAAGCCGACAACACACAAAATGTTTATGACTAAACTTTTCATATGTGTCTTAGCTAAAGTTCAATTTTGTGTTTTCATTTTCCTATTACTAATCACACCTGCAAGAGAAACAAGACTAGTTTTATAATAGCACAAATTCAATTATCTTTTGAAACTGGATTTCTTTTTCCAAATTGGATTAGTTATAGCCTTATCATTTGTGGAAAGTAATAAAATTGTTTTAAGGCAAAGAAATATTTTAAAATTTTCTTCAAAGATTTTTTCTTAATATTCTTACGTTTTTATGAGACTGAAAAGAAGTTGTGCATATTTTGAAGATTTTATTTTATTATCCTATAAAACTTTAAAAAAAAATTTCTCTTCTTCCATCAGTGACTAAGAACAAAAGTCTTGTTCAATCTTTTATTTGTCTGGGATATCCATTACCTCACTGGCAGGCACCTGGAATTGTTCTGAAGTTCCGAGAAGGTCTAGTTAGCCCAGATTGCTACTTGTTCATGATGTTCTATTGCCTCAGGCCAGTCTCTTCTTTTTTACCAAAACTTTCCTGTCTTATGTTCCAACAGGACAGACTCTGTGTTATTCCTGCCCACACTAGACAGTTTACTAGAGAGTCCTAATAAATTAATGTACTTTATTGAAAATGTATACAGGAGTCCTCCTGAGACAGTGTTATTACCTGCAAATTTTCTAAACTGGCTTCTGCCCAACAATAGCAACAAAAGATGTTAATATATGCGTCATTATAAAAAATTATATTAAAGCATTTTAGAAATAGCACATGGCAAGTATGAACTCTGTTACTTTTTCTCTAGTCAATTGCTATCCAAACTTATCTGACTAGAGAAAACATTCCTTATAGTATTTTTATAAATGTAGATATTTGTATGTATCTACATGTATTTTCCTTTTTGTATTTACTAGGGAGATGTTGGCCTAAACCCATGGTATTATTCTAAAAATTGCAATTTGGAGTGCACCATTTTGCCCAGGAAAGTAGATGAATGGATCGTTGAGAATCACAAAACAAGAAACTTAGAACTGCGATACTAACAGCAGAGAAGAAGAGACAAGGTAAGTGAGAAGAAGCAGTCTGAAAATCAAGAAGGGGTGTTGCCAGATACATTAAAAAAAGAAGAAGTGGTGGAATGGTCTAAGGGATTAAACTTCACGGCAGAGTAAGATTTACAAAGAAGTTAATGAGAAGTTAAGGAAGTTACTAGAGACCATAGAACGATCAAATTTAGTGGAAAGAGATTATTATAACCAGATTATAATGGAGCAAGAGAAGACAAATTAAAAAGTATAACTTTAAATAATTGTGTATAAAGTTTGGGTAGCAAAGGAAAGAGAAAGAAAGAGGGGAAACATAGCAGAAGGTAGATATTTTGTTTAAAGATGATAAAGTTCCAGCTGTTCTCAGGCTGTGAGGAAGAATCCGAAACAGAAGGCAGAGAATCCCGGGAGGAGAGATGGGTTGAGCGTGTAGAAATCGGGAGCCGGTGGGATCCAGAACACAGGTAAGGGACCGGCCTGGACAGGGAGGAGTGATGTCACATAATCTGAGGCCACAGTGACAGAACACTTTGTCTGGGAGGGGTAGGCAACTGAAGAAATTCAGTTACAATGTTCTCCATTTTCTTTATGAAATAGAAAAGAAAGAAATTATGCTAAGCATGAGAATGGCTGTTTTAGGGTAGAAGTCCTAATAAGGTTGATTAAAATAAGAATGACTATTAAGGAAAATTGTCTGACTAATTAGACTGACTAATGACACGTAACTGACTTTGCTTGGTGTCCAGCTAAATGTAGCTTTAGGCTAACATGTCCTTTCAAACCCTCTTTCAACCAACTGTCTTACAGAATAATTAAAAATATACCTAAAAAGACAAAATTAGAGGGAAAACAACATGCAGAAACCCAAGTTTATAACTCATCAGGGCTATAATTGGCTGGGTGGAGAAGCCAGGTGGTGGTCTGTTTACTATGACCTTCATCTATAGCTGAGCTTCAGCCAGGAAGGAGGTTGAAGAGATACAGTTCAACTGACAACCTGTGAATCAGTCAACGTTCAGCAGCAAAGCAGAAATGGCATTAGCTCCTTCCAAATAAAATAACTTAATATAAGAAACTGGTTACACAGGTGACGAAAGACATGGCAAGCAAAGAGAGAGAGTAATATGACCCAGAGTTCAGCTACAATATGAAGCCACTGCCAGCCAATGACAAGTGTTAACAGAGCTTAGAAGTGGGGATAATACAAGACGAGAAAACATCAAGGTGGCTCCCTGGTGGAGCTGTGACATACAGGGAGGTCCTATTCAGTGTGAGCTGATACTGTCAAGGATGCCATGAAGTCGAGGGGCAGGGAGAGGAGTGACACTTCATACAAGGGTTTCTCCTGCCTTACTCCATCCCTGCTTCTCATGGACTGAAACCACCCAGAAGCCAAAGGATAAGAGAGCATGGAAAACGGTTTCCTGAAATGAAGACCAGACAGAAGACTGGCAGGGAATGATCCCAGAAGAAATAGCACATCCTTCGACTCAGAGACACAGGACTCACTATGACTAGAAGGATGGGAATCCACTTTGGTAGTAGCACCAGGTGCTTATGTCAGGGATGGCTACATGGAGGTCTTCCAGTTTCTCCCCTCAAATTGATTGGGAGAAAATGGAAGAAGAAAGCAGGCAGAGCTCTATGCCCTGAATAATTCTCTGAGTCTTGAGTCTTCTAAGCCATGGAGACCATAAATTGGGACCATCAGAAGGCAGAATTTCTCAGAGACCATAATTAGCGACTGTCAGGCGGTCCTTCTATCAGGTGAATTCCCTTCCTCAAGAGCACGCTCCTCTCTGCAGCCTATTTCTCATGAGACTGTCTCCAACCCTGGCCCTTGAGGAAACTAAAACTTAGCTTCTTCAAAGCTGTCTTTGGCTCTGCTGAAACTTGTTCATATTTATATATTAGGCTGCATTGCCTATGAATGACTTTGTACATGATGGAAGTGAAATGTGGTTTACACATCTTCCCAGACTTTCAGTGAATATGAATTGTTTTTTGATCCCTGTGTTAGCAAAAAATACACTCAATTAGCTGTTTTCCTTTTAGTTGTCTTCTAACTTGATTAGTTTTGTATCTGACTCCAGACTTTGAGCAAAAAGAAGCTACGTGCTGTCTCAATGGAGAATGAAATTTAATCTCTGTTTCTTGTTTACTTGCCTGTGGGTTACAGTAGCATCCCTGTGTTTAATATCAGTGCTCTATGAATCTGAATACTATAACCCCAGATGTGTATCTGATCATTCCGCTTGATCCTTAGCTCTTTGAGGTCACAGGCTCTCTCTTGACATGATTGCCGATTGACTATACTTTTTGTTAATACTTAGACAGTGTCTTTAAACTGTAACCAAGTGGGGAATAGCTACTTAAAGAAATTACAGTGTCCATCTAGTTACAGATAAAGCAAGAAGTTTGTATCCATTATGCCTCTAAAAGAAAGGGTGGCCTTTGTATTAATAATATGAGAATCTGTACAAACCACAATGAATGGGTTAAGAAAAACTCATCTTCAGTTTTATTCTATTAAAATCCTGAGAAAATGACTTTTGTGAAGTGAGGAAAAATATTTGGAAATGTTGCTGACATAACTAACGTACTGTTATATATAAAAAGAAAAAGAAAATCTAAACAGTTTTCACTTTTATTCCCTGAGAATAAAATACGATCTCTTCTGAAAGGAACTGTTGTATTATTTTTGACTTATTTAACAGAGACTGAAATCGAAACATCTCAGCATGGCAGGGTGGGTCAAACAACGAAATAAGATTGGGACAAAAGTCAAGACAGCTGACACAAGCCAACTGAGAGGGTGGATCATTGTTATTTACAAACATAAAGAAAGTAGGTGGCAGGGAACTTGAAAAATGAAAAGAAAAATTCAACGCTTGTGCTGAAATAAAGAATAGCATAAGCTGTCCAAAACAATTCTCCATTTCCCAAATCAGATGTGAAGACCAGAAAGGACAATAATTGTATATTACTTTTGTCCTCCATTCACCTTCATTGTCCTTCTTATTTTAACTTTGTCCTATTGGCCTGAGCTTTCCAGTCATTTATTAACACAGTCAATAAATGCTGACTGTGTTGATTACCTACTGTATAATAATAGGAACAGGGTTAGGTCCTAAGAAATATCCACTCATTTGTTTTCTTGTTTCATACTTTTACAATTTCTACAAATATTTTTTGAGTGCCTTCTGTGTAGCAGGCACTGTTCTAGTGCTGGGAAAAGCACAAGAGCAAAGTAGACAAAATTCCCTGCTCTCTGGAGCTTACATTCTAAGGTGGGGAGAGTAGTCCCACCAGCAGTGTATAAGTATTCCTTTCTCTCTGCATCCATGCCAGCATTTATTGTTTTTGGATTTTTTTTATAAAAGCCATTATAACTGGGGTAAGGTGATATTTCATTGTGGCTCTAACCTTGCATTTCCCTGATGATTAGTGACATTGAGCATTTTTTCATATGTTTATTGGCTGTTTGTCTTCTTATAAAGAGCTTCTGTTCATGTCTTTTGTCTGCTTTTTAATGGGTTGTTTGAATTTTTTCTTGCTGATTTGCTTGAATTCTTTGTAGATTCTAGTTATTAGACCTTTATTGGATATACAGTTTGTGAATATTTTCTCTCATTCTTCAGGTTGTCTTTCTGCTCTGTTGATTATTTCCTTAGCTGTGCAGAAGCTTTTTAATTTAATTAACTCCAATTTGTTTGTTTTTATTGTTTCTGTGATTGCCACTGGGATCTTCTTTATAAATTCTTTGTCTAGGGCAATGTCTAGAAGAGTTCTTCCAATGCTTTCTTCTAGAATTCTTATGGTTTCATGCCTTACATTGAAGTCTTTTATCCATCTTGAGTTAATTTTTGTACGTGGTGGATGTGACTATCCAATTTTCCAAGCACCATTTATTGAATAGGGATTCTTTTCTCCAACATATATTGCTATCGGCTTTGTCAAAGATCTGCTTTGGCTGTATGTGGATGGTTTTATAGCCGGGTTCTCTGTTGTATTCTGTTGGTCTACGTCTCCATTTTTGTGCCAATATGATGCTGTTTTGGTTATTATAGCCTTGCAGTATAATTTGGGGTCTAGTAATGTGATGCCTCTATATTTGTTCTTTTTTTCAGGATTGTTTTGGCTGTTTGGGCTCTTTTCTGGTTCCAAACGAAGTCTAGAATTATTTTTTCTAGATCTGTGAAGTATGGTGTTGATATTTTTATGGGGATTGCATTGAAACTGTAAATCACTTTGGATAGTATGGAAAACTTTTATATTTACTCACATCATGACCACTGTCAGTGCTGTGCATTTCTTGACGCAGAGTCAGATTTCCAGTGGCTATCACTTTCCTTTCTCCTGAAGGACTTCCTTCAATGTATTTTGTAGTGCAGGCCTAGTGCTGATGAATTCTTTCAGTTTTTTTAGTCTTAAAAAATTTTTATTTTGCCTTTGGTTTTGAATTATAAATTTGGTTGAGTGTACAGTACTGAGTTAGTGGAATTTTTTTCTTGCAATACTTTTAAAATTTTGCTTAATTGGTCTTGTTTCCACAAGAAATCTGCTATTATTGATTCCTATGTATGTAATTTGATTTTTTTCCCTCTGTGTCCTTTAAGATTTTCTCATCATCACTGATTTTATTTTCTCCTTTATGTGTGTGTTTGGTAGGGGGTGTAATTTGTATACTAACAAGATAAAAATAAGAAAATGAGAGATGGAAGATGTCAGAAAGGAACAAAAGGAATAGGAATAGCCCCTCACTGAGCAGCTACTAAGAAACAAAGACAATTGAAGTCTTGGAGAGTTTTGAGTTTAGAGAGGAAAAGAGGCAGAAAAAGACAATCACTTTATGTAGGGCCTGCATGCGTGCATTGCTAATTCAAAAACCCATTTGGCCCATAGTTCCTAAATGAGAGGACTGGGATCTATATCGAGGTACTGTATGTCTAAATCAGGTGTATCTAATATTCTTTTTACTACACCAAGTCAAGTGTGGGAAGGGGTTGAGCTTGAAAATGGGGTACTTTCCTTTATTTCACACAGAAGGAAAGAAAGTAAATATAAATGAATACAGAGATATTTATGACTGGAGGCAGAGGGAAGTCAAAATTCTCATGTCAGATGGTCCCGTTTTATCTGCAGATGAACATTCTACAAGTATATATTTAGAGGCTTTGGCGAGGGATAAAGGTTTAAGTCAGTTATTACAGGAAATAGAAACTACAACTGACTAGAAATAAAGGAATTTTTCTTGTTCAACTTCTAAATACATTTTGAAAAATTTCTTTGATATTGTATCTATATTTATATTATAAGAAAATGGGGCATATGAGTTCTCAGTAATAAATTAGCACTGCTGACTATAACTGGAAAATGCATATAAGTTATGATTTCTGTGTAATATTTTGCTCAGTACTTCATTATTGGGTGTAAACTATTTTAAATTTATGAAGAAATATCCTGGAAGATACTGGATTTATTTTAAAGTTATGAATCTTCTGAAAAAAACAGAAGATATACATCCATTTGGGATTGGGTATACAGGCTTTTTTATTAAATGCAATAACTTTTTCCTCTCAAATCTTTTTCTGAATTTTAATAAATTACAATCAAATAAAAATGAAAATTTTTTGAGGTATTTAGAAATCAAATGGCAATTGACTTGAGAAAATAGAAATGACATTTTCCTTCTATTCATGAAGACTGATTACAAAAGAAAATTATTCAAATGGTTTAAATAAATATTTTAAATAGAGACAGTGAGAATTAATTCCATCTATTTGGAGAAAAATAAATTTATCCATATATTAATGGCACCAAAAATATATTAGAAAAATTCTTGATAATTTTTTAGTGTATATTATGAAACCCAATAATAAACAATAAAATACAGGCAAGTATTGGTGTTTACTAGGGGAATAGAATGTAAGGAATTTCTAGTGTTATCTGTACCGTGGTTAAGGAAGGAACAGATAGATGGGAATATAAGTACAGGCTGCACAGAAGACCTGGCATTGAGTGCTGCCTCAGAGGACAGTCAGGATTAATGAGTTATAAATGGGAAAAGAACCTGATACAGAATGAAAAAAGTAACTACCACACATAGTGGTTATTATGTGTTAGGTACTTTCTAAGTAGTCTGAATACATCTGAGCTAGGTACCATCATCATTGTTTTATAGGCGAGGAAATTGAGACAGAGGGAAGTTAACTAACTTGCATGAGTTTTTACAGTTAATTAAGTGTGAAGATGGGATTCAAACTCTAAATGTAAAGCATGACTGAAAGGATTCTTCTGGAATCTTCTTGAAGGAAAAGATCTCAGGTAATTAGACATAAAGTCTAAACATAAACAACAACCTATGAAGTAGACAAAATGGGTATTATATAATCTCGCATGTGAAACAGAATTTAAACAAAAACTCTAGTTTCAAGTTCAGTGTTTGTTCTTTTTGCTTGAATGTTGACCATGTACCAATTGGTGGTCGTTTATTTGGCCAGCAAATATTTATCCTGCATTTATTATATTCCTGGGAACTGAGGGTTCAAGGTAGAATGAAGCTTACCTTTTATTAAGCAAAGACAAATAACAAAACATAAAATGCATAAACTAAAAACAAATAGGATAATGATGACTCTGGAAAGGGAAATAAAGCAAAGTAATAGAGAGTGGCTGGAAGCTTGGAAAGGCTTCTCTGGGGACATGATGTTTGCTCTGAGAGACGAATGAGGAGAAGGGAAGACACAGACAAACAGAGCAATCCAAGCAGGAAGAACATACATTTAAGACACTCGGTAGAGATGAGCTAGCTGAGTACAGGTGAACATTACCTAATGCACACATGCTAAGATTTTCATTTAATCCATGTAAACCACTTTTTTTGTCATGGCTGCATTTTTAATAGGCTTTTCTTTCTATAAATATTTATGAAATTCCAAAGCAATTAACATAACATTATAATCAGCAACCAGAACCAGAGAAACTAAAATAACATTTAGCGGGATCTCCAAGCACTGGAAAAATTCTAGTAGAGAAACCAGCAGGACAATTATGTGCAGTAATACGGATGTGCTTACTTCTGGAAATATAGCAGGATGTCACACCAGCATCTTGTGCATGCAGAGATTCATGGAATCATAATGTTAGAGCTGGAATGGAGTTTAGTGATCATCTCATTTTATAAATGAAGAAATAGGAGCCCGGCCAAGTTATTCACTTGTCTAGGGTCATAAAACTCATTAAGCAAAGTCAGAATGAAATTGTTCCTGTAAGTAAGATGCCAAAGAAGGGAAAGAGAAAAATCTCTCCTCTTTTATTCATTGACTTTGCCAAAGCATTTCATTCTGTACTATAGTAATTCATTGAGGGTGAAGCCAGTATTTTGTGCAGCTCAATGACCACCCCATTTACAATGCTTTTCTGGTCCCTCCTCCACCCTATAGAGACTGAGCAACTCATTTGTTTACCACCGAAAACCAGAGATACTGTTATTATAGCCACGTTAGGTGCTTTTTATATCCCGTGTCACTTTGCCTTGCCCACCGTTTTAGTCTATGTTTTGTGTTGCCACCACTAGGCAAATGTAACCTGAAACGTCATGCTTCAGCGGCATCACACATTTCTTACTTTTTGCCCTCAGAATTCTCTGTGGCCCCGACACAGGTGTCTGCCAACCCCGGGACCCACTCAGGTGAGACAAACCAGGAAGTACCAGGAAAACCTGGACCAAGGAGGACGGGGGAGTTGATGGATAAGTACGCCCCGATTCAATGACAAAGGCGAACAGTTCTGAGGGCCATTTCCCATGGTTCCTCAGCAAGTAGCCTTTTTGTAACACATCCACGAATTGGCCTTCACGCCTTTCCTGTTGCATGCTTTGCAGTTCCCCACTTCTGTCCCGTGGAATTACTTCCTCAAATAAGCCACCTGTGCAGAGTGGCTGTCTCAGAATACATGATTTTGGGGGAATTCACTCTAAGATATTATCCATTTGTTTACTAAGCTTTTTCTGCCCACTCGATAATCATCTTTGTATCCTGTAAAGTCTGTCTTATAGTTGGCACACAAAACATGACTTCTTAAAATTGAAAACAGTGTTAGTGGAATGAATACACTGCAGAGGTGACAACAGTGGACCACAATCTCTGCCTTCCTCCATTTTGCATTATATTTGGAAATGTATGACACTTACCTTGGGTCATCAGTTGAAGAACGAATTAAATGACAAAATGAATGGTACAGAAAAATGCCACAGAAAATCACAGAGGGAAGCAATAAGACCGGATGTGATTGTTGGGGAAGAATTTGTGAATTTGCAAATGATAGTAACTTGCATACGTTTTGGTAAAGGGTGGAGAAACAAGAAAAATCACAGATACAGAAGACAGGATCAGGATCTTTACTAGGGATAGACAGTGCAGATTTATAGATGATGTGAAAAAGTCTCCATTATTAAATTTCTTTTGTGATTAAGTCATATCCATTAGAAGGGGAGAGTAGTCTTCAAACTGGGGAGAGTAGAAGGAACCATGTCGGAAATGGACTGTCTGCAAAGGTGAAAGAGGGTAGCAAAAGATGACTTATCATCTTTACTTGGTTCATGTCAACACATCCTGTCTCAGGGTATACACAGAACTTGTGAGTGGGCCCAAATTCACCACAGAAGGGATCATAACAGACATACACCATTTCCTCTCTCAGCCAAGTTTCTAATGTGGCACACAAGGGAATATAACATTCGGTCCGTGTTTTCCTTTCTGTTTAACAGAGCACCTAACCAAATTTATGATGAGATCTTTTATGGACAATGAATCAATATATGAGCTATACAATAGCACTCAACTAAATGTATAGTAGTTGGAATAAATGTGTCTTACAGACATTGTTTAATGATTTAATTCTTTCATTTTAAAAACCAAATTCAGATTATGTGCCAGGCAATATTCTAAATACCAGAGATATAAAGATGAGTAAGACATTGTCTCTGCTCTCAAACTGATCATCGTCTAGTAGAGGACATAGATAAAAGCCAAGAAATTTTAATTCTATAACAATTTTAATGAGGAAATGGAAGCACACAGAAAGAGTACTTAATCTTTTGAGACTCAGGACAGGTTTCCAGGATGAGCTCAACACTCGGTAAGAATGTAGATATCTTGGTGGAGGCAAGAGAAGGTCAGAGCCTTCAGAGAAAGAGAGGAAACATTTCACAAGCGTGGAAGAAATGTTTGAAGGGAGCTCTAATCAGACTGGTGTGAGTTGGGTACATATTTTGAAGAAAGAATTGTTAAAAGGTGAGGCTGGAGGGGCAGTCAAAAAAGAAATGCAATGGAATGACAGTGAAAGAAAAACTAACAGAGAGAGGGAGAGAGAGACATACCATATTTTAAATGCAAGAATAAACTCTTCATAATATAACCAATGGGGAAACATTGATGGAGTTTTGAAAGAAAAAGTGGATATGATCAGATTTGGGTTTTAAAATTATCACTCCTATGCGGTACTTCAGGTGAATCTGAGGGGGTAAGATTTTTGCCTTTATAAGAATAGGTTCTGTACATTTTAAAAGGTAAAAGCTAGGGTTGGAGGCTGAATGGGAGATGGAAAATGGAAAAGTAGAGAGAGCAAGGGTAAGGCATTTCAGTAAGAAAATAAACAGAGATTTTATGGCAGTGAGATGAAACCTCAGGTGAGAGATAGGAATAAATAATTTTAAATCACTTTTTATGATTTATAAAATTGTATTTTAATTGATAAAATAATGTAAACACTTCAGGGAATATGTGATCAATGGAGAAAAGGGAAAAAAATCACATAAAAATTCTACCATCCAACTGTAACTTATCTAAGAATATTAATCTATTTCAATCCTATTTCAAGCTGGCTTTTGCCTCTTTTATATAAATGTAATTATGGTTTGCAAACATTTTGGATCCTGCATATAAGCATTATCCACATTGGTACATAGTGTTTATTAGAATAGTAATAGTGATTATATAGTCAATTGGCTTATGGTGGCATCGTGTCTCAACTACTTTTTGGATACAAACATGACATTTTTAATTTTTTGTTTCAATCATTGCTTTCAAGTCTACTGTGTCGAAGCTCCCTACCTGGCAGGGCCCCAACCACCTTGTTGCCATCTAGTGCTGCTTCTGTAACTCTTCTGCCATGGGTTTATTACTGAAATTAGTGGAAGTGCTTAAAATGGAGCGGTTTAGCAATGTTTGCTCTTAACAAGTCCTCTCCAGTCTCAGGCTCCCATTCCTCCAACCCTGGAGGCTGCAGAAGAGGGACAGCGTTCGGAAAAGGTAAACGTGTCCATGAATGAGTGAGGTCCAGTCACTGCTTGCTGGTCACCTCTATCCCTTTGGTTATAGTGACACACTTTGGGTAGCAGCAGGTGCCCCATGGCAACTCTCTACTATGGGTTCTGGCTCTAGTTCTGTGTTTTTACCTCATTTCATCCACAACTCCTGAGATTTGTTCCTAGATCTCTTTGCCGTTGAGGCAGCACTTAGTTGGGTTAGGGAGAAAATCAGCTGAATCTGAACTACATATGTGTTTTTGAATTGGACAAAAATATTCAAAAGAAAATCCTCAAGATAAACAGTTCCAAAATAATATGCTATTGTCTGTATGGAATACAATCAGTCACAAATTGACCTTTTAGCTATCTCAGCTTAAAATCTTTCCAATGAATAGATACCAAGATTTTTCTTTTCTCGTCTTCTTTTTTTTTTTTTTTTTGAGACGGGGTCTTGTTCTGTCGCCCATGCTGGAGAGCAGTGGTGTCATCATAGTTCACTACAACCTCAAACTCCTGGGCTCAAGGGATCCTCCTGTCTCAGCCTCCTGAGTAGCTGGGTCTGCAGGCATGTGCCACTGCATCCGGCTAATTTTTCTATTTTTTTGTAGAGATGGGGTCTTCCTATGTTGTTCAAGCTGGTCTCAAACTCCTGGCCTCAAGAAATCCTCCTGCCTCGGCCTCCCAAAGTGCTAGGATTATAGGTATGAGCCATTGCATCCAGCCTAGATAAGAAAATATTTTAAGGGGAAGGGGATTGCCTAATTTGTATACTTATCATGAACGATTTCATGACATCAATGTTCAAATTGAATGAGGCCCATGGGGAAGATAGCAATGATGCTTCTGTCCTGATTCTCTAGAGTCAAAACACTTGAACAACTTACAGGGAACAAACCACCCTCATATTAAGACCTCATGAGGGCATCGACAAGCAAATAAGGGAAGAAAGAGCTGAGACTCCTGTGCTCATCTTGGGCTCTTGTTTGTAGACCACAGAGAAGAGATAATGAAGTGTGATAATGTCCTTCAGTCCTTTATAGAGGGAAAGTCAATAATAGTAATAACTACAATTTGTTAAACATGCACCAGACACTCTATGTACATAATCATTAAATTGTTCTGCAAGATGAGTATCATTTGCATTTTCAGTGATGATGCTCAGAGTTAGATAATTTGTCCAAGACTAAAAAGATAATAGGGTCTTTAATTTTCCTTCTCAGGGACTATATGATCAGGGGAAGAAAAAGTTTTATTTCTGTTGCTGCTGTAATTGTTATCTATGTAAGTCTTAGATTTCCCTTTACCTACATCTCAAGACCTATTTAGGGGAGAAGTTGATAAACAAGTGTACTCAGAAGTGAATGTCCCTTCCAAAATATTTTGTTTCAGAGTGTGTAATATTTACAGCAAACACATTTGCTTCTCTGTCATAGGGAATAATTGAAGGTTCAAAAGGCTGAGGTAGAAAGAGGTACAGAGGGTGGCCTTCAAGGAAAGTCAGTTAGACTATCTTTTAACTTGAAAGAGACAAGGCAGTGAAGCTCATAAGAGCTGAAAGTACTGAGAGAAACAAAGGTGCTCCATCTTCTGAGGCCAGAATGAAAGGTGATGCAGATGACCCCAGAGAATCCCAGGCAAGGAGAGTCAGCATTTAAAAAGTCCAGCCAATTCCCAGCCACACAGACGTATCGAGACACACAAACTAAAACCACAGGTGGGAGCAGAAAAAAGGCAGAACAGAATGATGAAAGGAAACTCCCTTGCAAAACTTGCACATCTGGGTTTAAAATAATTTGAAGATTATTCTTTTTTATAAGGTTAGCTGATGCTTTTCTTTTTCTGACTCTCTCCACTATGTCTTAAATATTCAAAGAGCAAAACTGACATATCAAAAAATGAGATATTTATTGATAGATTGGTTCAGTCTCCCCAAGGGGCAGCAGAGGAAGGATTGTTTTGTTGAGTGAGTTGACCAAATATTTTGAAATTACAAAGAAAAACTAAGGTTTTCAGCATATCTGAAAACAGAGGATGCCAAAATGAGGGAATTATCATTCCTGGAGGTCTATTAACTATTGCATGTGAAAACAAGCAGTTCATAATTAATTGAATAAAAAGTGAGAAAATGTTTGTGTTAATACAACTTTCTGTTTCCACATGTGTTTATCAGTTGTCTACCTAAAATTATCATCTATTCTCTGTACATATTTGCATCTCTGAAGTGTCAATATTTAACTCCCAAGAATGAGCCCCTTCATTCATAAAATGAAGTAAATCTCTGAGTACAGACTCATACATACAACCACCTTTCTACAGCAATGTCAGAAATTCAAAATATATTTGATTCATAGTATAATGAAACAATTGAAAAAGCCTATAGTTGACCTTTGAATAACATGGGTTTGAATTGTGTGGGTCTACTTAAGTGTGGATTTTTTTCAATAAGTATATTGGAAAATCTTTTGGAGATTTGCAACAATTTGAAAAAATTATCAGATGAACTACATAGGCTAGAAATATTGAAAAAATTAATAAAATGTTAGCTATGTCATGAATGCATAAAATATATGTAGACACTAGTCTATTTTATTATTTACTACCATAAAATATACACAAATCTGTTATAAAAAGTTAAAATTTATGCAAACTTATGCACATGCTTACAGACCATATATGGTACCATTTGCAGTTGAGAGAAATGTAAACAAAGATACAGATGCAGTATTAAATCACAACTGCATAAAATTAACTATAGTATTACTGTACTACTGTAATAATTTTGTAGTCACCTCCTGTCGCTGTTGCAGTGAGTTCAAGTGTAGGGAGTATCCTCTTAAAACGCCATGTGACATCATCTCCATGTGAGCAGTTCATCTCTCTGGTAAATTGCACACTGCAGCAAAAAGTGATCTTGTGTATTTTTCATCATGTTTAGTGCAATGTTGTAAACCTTGAATGACACCATAAGACGCATAGGAAATGCCACTACTGATTCTGGAAGTGTTCCCAAAAAGCAGAGAAAAGTCATGACATTAAAAAAAAGTTGAATTGCCTGATACATACCATGGATGAAGGTCTGCAGCTGCGGTTGCTGCCATTTCAAGATAAATGACTCCAGTGTAAGGACCATTATAAAAAAAAAAAAAAAAAGGAACTTTGTGAAACCATCACTGCAGCTATGCTAGCAGGTATGAAAACCTTGCACTTTTTGTGAAATACCATTTTATATCATATTAAAAATGCAGCTTTTACGTGGGTGCAGGATTGCTATTGGACAGGTATACCTATAGACTATAATATGATTTGACAAAAAACTAAGTCATTATATGAAAACTTAAAGCAAAAGAAAAGTGGAGAATGTAAAGCTAAAGAATTTAATGCCATGAAAGGATAATTTGATAATTTTAGAAATGGATTTGGCTTTAAAAATGTCAAGATAACAGGAGAAACAGCTTCTGCTGACCAAGAGATAGCCAGGAGTTCCCAGATGCCATTACGAAAGTCATTGAGGAGAAAGTGTATAATCTGTCTGAACAGATTTTTAATGCAGATGAAAGTGCCCTATTCGGGGGAAAAAAATGCCACAAAGGACATTTATTAGTAAGGAAGAGAAGCATGCACCAGGATTTAAGCCCGAAAGGGATAGGCTAATTCTACCGTTACGTGTAAATGCAATTGAGTTTATGATCAGGACTGCCCTTCTCTATAAAGCTGCTAACCCCTGAGTCTTGAAGGGAAAAAATAAACACCAGCTGCCAGTCTTTTAGTAGTACAAGAAGAGGCCTGCACAACCAGAGTGCCGATTTGGACTGTTGGTCATACCTGTTGAGGGTTAGCCCAAAAGTCTAATGGTCCCCCATTCCTAGAGATTTTTCCCTGCCTACTGTTTTGGTTTTGTTTTGTTTTGCTTTGTTTTTGTGCTGAGAGTTCCACCAAAATGCCTAAAACTGGACAGAACTTTATAGTGAATTGACTTATTTTGTTGCCAGAATGACATTTATTGTCCAGCAAACACTTAATGTTTGATTAATACATATGGATGGTATATATTTGCTGAAGCTCTGTTGTCTCCTGTTTATAAGGGAAAATACAGAAACACAGAAGACAATCAGTATGTGATGAGAAGTTGCTGAAATTGCAGCCCAGTCAGCCCAATTGCAGGGTTATCCTATCAGATTAGGGCCTCACCCTTATGACCTCATTTAACCTTAATTACTTCTTTAATGGCCTTATCTCCAAATACAGTCACCTGGGGGTTAAGGCTTTAAAATATGAATTTGGCCGAGGAGGACGTGGGGTCCTAGTTTAGTCCATAACAGGACCTTTTGGACAATCTTTGCAACATTTTTCCTACTTCACTCCATTATTATTCGAGGGCCTAGAAAAGTGATTAGAATCATGGATGCTAAAGTGAAACTGCCTGAATTTTTTCCTAGGTTCTCTGTGAGATTTTAGGCAAGTGACTTAATCCCTCTGTGCCCAGCTGTCTCATCTGTAAAATAGGGACAATGAGATTAATGTATATATTTGTAATGACCATGAGAATGTGTCTCATGGATCCCCAACTACAGGGAGCATAATTGATCAAGTGTTCCAGAAACCGTGCTCTAAAATACTTCACTCTGGTGTCCCCTCCCCTCATTTAGTGTCATAGGTGTTTCTGTGAATAAGATTGTTGCATGTTTAATTCCAACATGGGGGAGGAGTCACTTTCAGAGGAGCAGACTAACACAAGTGGCAGTGGTACCAGGAGTGGACTGAAAAATATACAGTGAGATAAAGATGTAAGACTAGCTCACCCACCATCCAGCAAGTAAAGAGAACACCATCTTGGTTTGTCAGTGGGGCACAGACAGTGCCTGGCACAAGGTGGTGGCTCCATTGCTAAAGATATCCCTGGTGGTAAGCTGGGAAGATGTTCCCGTGGAGGATACCGCTGTGGCTGCTGTGCTCATACAGGCTCATCCAGAAAGTATGTGGGGCGACAATGGCTACCGAAACAGTGTAGTGGTGTTGATGCTGAGCTGTACTGACGGTGCTCAGAAGAGTAAAGATGATAGAGGACTGTTTTCTTTTTGTTTGTTTGTTTTGTTTTTTTTTGAGACAGAGTCTCCCTCTGTTGCCCAGGTAGAGAGAACCATGTGATAAATTGAGGCCTAGCTAAAATTCAGCTCACAGTGTGGCTACTGGCTCTATGAACACATCCAATCATCTTTTCTTTACTTGGCAGTTAGAGTCATCCCCATATTGGTACCTGGTTCATTCAGTTCCAAATATCATAATGGGAAATGGAAAATGCAAATTTCTAAATTGTCCCCTGTTTGGCCAAGAGAGTAAATCAAAATCAATATTGTATCCTAGGGAAAATGGCAGAGATGCCACCATAAAGACCTAAAAAATGTAGGTTTGCTGGTTGTTGTCAGATTTCCATGTAATTCATTAGTCTTGCTCCTGTGTAACTTGATTAATATTGGAGCATGAACTAGAATATAAATGAGGGCTATCTGGAAAGTATTCAGCCATGTAACTGTTCTCGTTATATTAACAATGGCTGGATACTTTCTGGAGAGCCCTCCTAGGAAAGTAGGAGCACTGACTGCAGCTGCTGTGTTGGATGAACATTATTGCTAGAGCAGATTAATAAAGCCTCAGGTATGTGGTATATGGCCACAGATTTGGTGAATGTATTCTTTTTCATTCCAATTAGAAAAGAGAATTAGAAACAGTTTACATTAATGTGACCATGTGTTTGAAATTGCCAGAGCTAGTTAGACCCTCCAAGTCATAAGATTGGAATTGCTCAGGAGAAGCCTACTGAAGATGAAAATAGTATAACTGCATTCAAGCTTGAGCAGGGCCAAAGGACATAAACTTTTAGCCCAGAATCCCACATCAACCACTACAATTGAATCAGTGCTTCCCCTCTGTCTTATATAGTCTATGGGCTTTTCTGTGTGACCAGCTGAGAGAGGAGGGGAAAACAGCTTATTTTATGGATGTGTCAGCTTGAAGCATGGCTATAAGCTGAAAATGGACAGCATCCCAGCCACAATTAGGGGTGACCTCGAAAGACCATGATGGGGATAGAGCTATGAGCAATTCTCCTACTCATCACCTTTGTATGAGAAGGAAATATCCCAATATGAGAATATCTACAGATTTCTGAGCAATAGTCAGTGGCCTGGCCATGTGATCAATGGCCTGGGAAAAAAAAAGACAGTATTATCAGAAACAAGGAGGGCTAGAGTAGAAGTATGGACAAATGAGAGTGGACATGAAGTGTGACAATTTTTCAATCACATTTTATCATAAACTAGCATTCCCCCATAGAAAGGCATTGAACAAGCAAAGGAAGAAACAATTCCACCAGTGATATTAGCCAGGCTTTCTCATTGGCCACCCCATTACTGACAATATAATCACATGAACAGAGTAACCATGGTGGCAAGAGACAATGATTATGTATGGACCCAACAGAAGGGAATCTCACTTGCTAAAGCTGGTTTAGATATTGTTGCTCCTGAGTGTCCAACTCATCATCAGCAAAACCAACCCGAGCCCCTGATAAGGCTATTCTTTAAGAAAACCAACTGGCTACTTAGTGGCAAGTTGAATACACCAGGCACTTTCTCTCCTAAAAGTACTGGTGATTTATCCTCACAAGGATGGACACCTATAGACATTTCCTGTCTATACAACATCAGCTATAATTACCCAAGGACTAACGATCTATAGACATGGAATACCATATTGCATAGGTTTTGACCAGAGAAGGAGTTGTAGGATTGAGCCCATGACCATGTGATTCATTGGTCCTCACATATATCCCACCATCACCCCACCATCCAGAGGTAGCCAGCTTTGTAGCACATTGGGAAGGCCTTCTAAAGGCACAGCTGAAGTGCCAACACAGAGGGAACATTCTGAAAGTATGGAGTGCCAAACTCTAGGATGCAGTGTATTTTTAAATTAGAGAACATTCTATGGTGCTATTTCTTCAATAAGAAAGATGCATGGGTCCCGGAAACAAGTTGTTGAAACAGGAGTTACTATGCTCACCATCATTCACAATGACCTACTGGGACATTTTACATTTCTCATACTTGCAACTCTGAGCTCTGTCAGGGTTGGGGACCCTGGTCCCCAAAGGGAGAATACTTTTGCCAGAGACATAGCAAGGGTCCCTGCTATTGAACTATAACTTAGAGCTGCCCACAGGGTAGACTCAACATCTCATGCTCAGAATCTAGCAGGTGAAAAGATGAAATGCCTTACCATGAGAGATAATTCACCCAGATTAGAAGAAGGAGGTCATACTGTTACCCAATGGTGGCAGGTGGAAATATCTGTGGAGCAAAAGTGATTCATTTGGGGACCTCCTGGTCTTACTTGCCACATTGCAACTATAAATAAAAATTTGTAGCAATCTGGACTGAGAAGGTTTTGGTGATTGAGGGTTCCAGTTCTCCAGATAGAAGGTTGGATCACACTCACAGGTAAGGCAGCAGGACCTTCCAAGGTTACAGCTGAGCACAAGAGGAAATGAGAACGGCTAAGGGAGGAGGGAGGAGTCCTGGTTGCTACTCTGGGATTGAATGTGGTGACAGGGCTATAGTTCACTTTACTAAACTTCTGCATTCCCTTCTGAAAGAAAGGACCATACGAACCTTAGAGAAACTGTTCCTCAAACATGTGTAAGGTAGATCCGCACAAGGCAAGGGCGAATTGTGGTGTCTCTGAGAGTGTGCCCTTGTGGACCTCTAAATACAGTGAGTGTGATTGTCCAAGGGACCCAGATGCTGGTATTTAAAATCCCTGAGTGTGGCAAGGATACTAGGCAGACTCATTCCTGCAAGACACAGGACTGCTCTGGTGGCCAGCTTTGGCCTGAGAGCTCCCCAAAGACTATGCTGAACTTTTCTTCTACTGCGAGGCGGTGAGGATGTTTCCACTCCACTTTCTCTCCCTCTCTTTTTCACGCAAGGTCAATCTTGAATTCATGTTTGCTGGTTATCCTGCCTTTCTCTGCTCTTTCATCATTTCTCTCACTGGCATTTCCCCAATAAAATCTTTGTTTTATAATCCTGTCTTGGCAAATATTTCTCAGAACACTCAGAATGACACAGTATTTCATAGACTCACTTGGAGGATTAACCACGTTCCTGGCATATTGTAATATATACATGCATGTGCGTGTGTCTGGGTGTGCGGGACTGGTTTGGTAATATTTGACATATTAAGGTGGGTTTAAAAAGTAGTGTTCTAGTTTTTTTTGTTTTTGTTTTTTAATTTACCCAGAGCTTAAGAGTTAAACTTTCCTAAGCAAGCCTGTTGTCAATTTTCTGGTCTTGCAAGAGAACATTTTGAAAGGAAATAAAAGGAACTTTTGAAAGGTAAAAGTAAGATCAAGGCTTAAAATGTTTAAGAACAGAGAACAGAAGAATCCCCAAAAAGGATCCCTTAATTTTTCCCAAAGTTATAGGGACAAATACTCTTCAAATCTTCCACCAATTGAATTAACCAATCCTAATGGCTTCATCATCAAGAGGATTTCTACCAATACATTACAATCTTCTGGGGCACTACTTTCAATCTTGTGATTGAATATCTTGTTGGATGCTCCTCGAGTCTGTAGTGGTCTTTTCCTTTTACTAGTGCTTCATGTTTCTATTAGGATTTGCACACATGAAGACTACACTGAGAGGTTTCCTTGTTTTCTACATTATTTAAAAAATATTTGAGAACAAAAAGAAGTTAAAATGTAGCCTTATCCCACTCCTAAAGTATGAGGGTCACTTGAAAAGGTTCTGGTCTACATGTTAATATACCAGCGTGAAGATATATTCCATCAATATTCCTAACCCTCTTGCCTTTCTGAAAGAAATTCATGATTCTAGATGCTTTCTGGGTCATTTTGTAGATTTAGAGCCACTCATGATCCACATCAAGGTTCTAGTCTTTGAGAACACCAAGATGATGACACTAATCTTCACAATAGGAACCAAACTTTTGTTTCACCTTAATGACTTTTACTTTCATCTAAGTTTGCATCATGGAACTCATTACCATGCCTCTTTGTAGGAACTGATAATGCCCAAACTCCAAAGAAATTAAGCAATAATGTTGACTGACAAACAATGAAGATAATCATTTCAGGCAAGGATACTTTTAGGTCAAAGCATATGGTGGTGCCTATTGGAGGGGATACTTCCATCATGGCAAGGTTTTCAGACTGGTGAATAATTTGTGAGTGCCTCGATGTATTTAATCAGTCTGCAAGATTGCTTTAATTAGTAAAGCCTACTGGCTGTGGAAACTGCCTTCCATTTGGTTGCTGTTTATTTCTGATTTTTTTTTTCATATCTCATTATTTTCAATGATTCTGGATGAGAGCAAAAAATCTTCTAAAATGTTATGGCATATGGATTCAGGACTTTACTTACCTAAGGGAAAACTGTGATTTTACTTAACCAGCTTGTAGACTTGCACATTTCCAAGACGGTTGCCTTTGGAAATGGTATATTCTGTTACTGGAAGGCAATTCAGCCCTGAAGAGAGGGCAGGAGAAATGAGTAGAATTTCACTATGTCTAAGAGAACTGCTCGCTTTCCACTTGAATGAACCCTGTTAGACTTAGTGGGCCTGGTGACTAATTCTGAGCAGATGTCAAGCTGACTTAAGTGGCTCAGGCAAAGAGCACCAAAAGGACGTAAGACACAAAAGAGCTAACTTTTAATGAAGGAAGACATATGCAGAAGATTTGAAATCTGCAACATTTTTCACTGTTTGGCCAAATAAACTGTGGCTGCTTTGTGCTCCTAGAACATTTGTTATCATGTTGACATGGTATTAGTTTAAAGTCAGGGGATTTGGTTTCTATATTCCAAGTATTTTTCTTGTAAAACAGGTAAATCCAAAGTCTCACTGTTATTTCCAGTGATAGAGGAAATTTATACTGATTGTGTAAGAATTTTTATTCTTTACGGCCTGATCAGATGTGAAAAGCATGAACGGAAAAATAAAATAGCAGTGATCTCGCTAACATTTGATTTAGTAAATTTTCTGATATATATTCTCATCTTAACACAGATATAGGTAACTCATTTAATATTAAGACCCGATGACCCACAGGAAGAAAAATTGAATAAGGCCACATAAGGAAAAATATTTGAAGAATCAGAAAAGACACACTCACAACACACACACACAAAATTTCAGGGTTGGGCAGGGGATCCCTTGGATATACAAAAATGGAGTTATAAAATAAATGGAGCTAAGAAAAAAGGCAAAGATTTACAGATGTATGTATCCTTTAAAATTATATCCATGTACCTGTATGTATGTACGTGTAAAATATTTTAAAATGACAACGTCCTATCTGATATTTGGAGATCCTTGCATTCTTTAAGAAAATTCTTTCAGAACAATAAAACAGCTTCCCCTTACTTTCAATAGAGTCACTGCCTTTGAGAATGCTTTACCCAATGCTGTTTCTTGTTCTACAGAAAGATACGGTCTTCGTTAAAGGAACATGGCACTTGGTGATGTAACAAAGTCACCTTGTGTTTTGCCACCCTTGTTTTAAATTGCTCCTCTGCCTGTGCTTGTCGCATGGGTGGGTGCACGTTAAGGTTGGGGTCTCTGTCCTTAGGTACTATCTGCTTGGGTCGGAAGCCAGTTCCGCTACATCCCTCACGTAAGTGCCATGCAGCACTTACAAGATCTTAAATGACAATTTCTCAATGAGTAATGTTTTCCTTCTCAGGAAATAATATTATTTTTATTTATTTATTTTTTTAGAGATTGGGTCTTGCTCTGTCACCCAGGCTAGAGTGCAGTGGCCTCATCATAGCTCACTGCAACCTCAAACTCCTGGGCTCAAGCCATCCTCCTGCCTCAGCCTCCTAAAGTGATTACAGGCATGACCCACCATGGCCTGCCGTCTTATTTTTTAAAATATGTATAACTAGAATTTTTATTTCAGGGAATATAGAAAAAAGTAACAGAAAGATGATGTAATACTATTCATCATATTTTTAGACATTTTGTGAAACAACTGGTTATTTCAGACTAACTTATTAGAGAATAAGTACATATATTTCCATGACATTGAATAAAAGTAAGGAAAAACTTTATCTCTTTTTTCTGTACCCACATTACAGTGCAAAAATTAATTGAAAAGTTAAAGGAATTTCAAAATCCTAGAGATGATTAGTGGGGACAAAGAAGGAGAAAATAGTAAGAGCCTGTGATTTCAACAATCTAAAATGCAATGAATATTTTGGTGTATTTTCCTCCAAATCTTTTTTTTCTCAATAATATGTCTTACATAATTAAATTCAATAAGATCAATTTATAATGAATTCAGTATTGGGATATTACTAATTTTACATCAAATTCTCTTTTAGATCATAGTGGCATGCCTATTTGGCCATAAGAATATTTTTATAACATTTTAACATAATTATGTGCAATAATTTGAATAGAAATTAAAATCTACAAATCTGTGTTTTAAGGTCTATGTAACCAAGATAGAAATTATTTTAAAAATATTAAGATAAAATATAAATAAGTATCCTTATAACATGAAACCATTTCCAGATGCCCAGAGAAAAAAGAGTGATGAATAAGATTAAAATGATTGTATTCCAGAAAATTAGCTTAAACAAACTAAAATGAGATATAACACAATGGGGACATACTTTTTAGTTTCTTTAGTTATAAAGCACTTTAATAAATAACAATAGAATGTGGGGCAAGGACATAAACAAGAATTTTAAAGAAAGAAAGAAACTCCAAATTGAATAAATAAATTCATATTTATTCAACCTTTATAAAATTCATAAAATACTAATACCCCAAACTTTAAGAAACTCAAATTAATCATAGCACTGTTTGTAAAGGCAAACATTCTGGAGCCAGAAAATCAGACAATCTGTGCAAAATCTCAGCTCAAAAACTTGCCTGGTTTTGTGACCTTAGACCATTCACTAAACCTTTCTGTGCCTCAGTTTCTTTATTTGCAAAATGGGGAGAGTAACAATCCATTGAATTGTTTGGGGGATTAAATTTATTAATAGTTAACCTTCATAAGCAATTTAGCACACAGTAAGCACTGCATATATGTTACTTATTAATATTATGTTACATTTTATCTATAATAGTAAACATTGGAGAGATTGCTCATACTCTGTATTGGTAAAGATGAAGGAATGCAGTACTCACATAGTCTACTATATTGGAAATAGGTGCTGTTTTTGAATAGCGATTTTGAATGCATATGCATTTTCACCTCCAGATATTCATCTAAAAACTGGTCATAAATTTAGATGCATATTTGTAGGAAGACACAACAGCAAATGTCCAAGGAAATAGTCCTAAAGCATTGTTTGTAATGACAAAAATGTAGAAATAAAATTTGAGTACGTTCCTAGAGGGCACTGATTTAAAAAGTTTTGGTGCATCCATACAATGAAACTTTACACTGACATTGGGAAACACAAATCGATGTGTAGATACTGGAATGATGCCTAATATATTAAGTGGGAAAGGGAAGTTGCAAAACATTCCATTTACTATATTGACACTTATGTAAAAGAATACACTTATAGATCTGTGCTTAAATATTGAGATAAAAATGCCTAGAATAATAAATGATACACTATTCATAGAGGTGACCTCTCTGGAGTAGTATCACTGGAGGAGTAGGTTTTTATAAATTTCATTTTATATCTGTTTATGACAAAATTTTTTATAATGGACACATTACTTTTATAATAAAACTAGAAATATTGTTGTCTTTAAAAGCATGGGTAAACAATAAATAAATTAAATCCGTCTGCCCTAGATTCATTATGGAAGAAAATTAAAAAATAAAATTTACCCAAGGTTAAACTGAGATCAAGCTACAAATTTTAGCATCAATATCTCTTTCTCTCTTACCTTTTTTGATATTTCTTTATACACATGATACATTTATTAGCAGATGGCTGAGTGCAGTGGCCCTCCAAAGAGTTTGCACCAGAATCAAACGTGTGCTTCCACAGGATAAAAATAGATTGGTTCAGAGAACACAAGAGACTCTTTCTATTGTATTTTTACAAAAACAAGCCTGCCAGGAAATTATCTGAGGGTCATCCAAGTCTGAGAAGCACTTCTACAATGGAAAAGGAATGGGCTGGTGTAAGAGACGTTTTTTATCCTGTGTCTGACAACTGACAGCTACTAGGTTTGTGACCTTGAACAGTCACATTAAACCTCCTGAGAACTCAGGTTATTCATCTGGAGAATTAAAACATCAAAACAGATGAATTCCTGGGTCTCTCTCAATGCTTCTATGGGGCATAGTACATAGGCATTTAGTAACTTTTTAAAAAATTAAGTTGCAGTGTTGAATTTTTTTTCAAAAACTTAGAAAAAAATGATCAATCCCCTCAATTGTACAGAAATAGGGTAAAGCAATTTGGCAATGCATATAAATAGCCATTTAGCCTGTGCTGAAAATTTATCTAAGCAAATACTTAAATTATAAGATAAAGCTGTATTATATACATATATGATGCGTATACATGACACATACCTATGATACACATATGCAATATACACTGTATATATGTATAAATTATTTGTTGCATTATTGATAATGGTAAAATTTGAAGAGAAAATTTCTGTTTGTTTAACATTTAAAAAAAAAAGTATAATGATGAATCAACCTAAAAAGTTCCTATGCAGCATTATAAGTATAGTAATGAAAGAAAAAGAGAATTATGCAAAATGTCATAATATGTCACATGAGAAAAACAATTCACAAAATACACGCAACACATTTGCAACTACATAAAATGTTCAGAGGACTTTTTACTTTCACTTGAAGAAGTAGTAAAGTATGTGAGCCTCAACTTTAAACAAAATTCCTTAGTTACTACCTTACATTTAATACATGGTAATATATTTTAAAGATTTAATCCTAATATTCAGATGTTTTATTTGAAAATGTAAGAAGTATGTACTAATAGAGGGATTGGATTTCATATCACAGCTGTTTGGGAAAATGTCCTCTCTTTTTGCTGGAAACGATTTTCAAGAGCAGGTGGAGTAGGCAGAATTCTAAGATGCTCCTAAGATTCCTGACCCTCATGGGTGTACACATTGTATAAATCCCTCCCCTTCGTGTGGGTGGGACATTTGAACACGGTGGGTCAGTCTCTCCCTCCCTAAGATAAGTAATACAAGAATGTCTTAGCTGACTAGACAAAGAGATTCCCAATGAAAGGAATTTTCTCACTGGGCTTGAAAAACTAAGCCGCCACTTTGTGAGAGGAGGGGACAATGTGGCCAGGCCTCGAGGTTGGCTTCTAGGAGCTAAGAGCGTCCCCTGGCCAATAGCTGGCAAGAAAATAGGAAATGGTCCTCCAACTTTAAGGAACTGAATCCTACCAACAATCAGTGGGTTCGGAAGAGGATGCTTAAAAGTCAGCTGAGATGAGAACACAGCTCAGCCCCACCTGGGTTTCAGCCTGGTGAGATCCTGAACAGAGGAGCTAGCTAACTCATACCTGCACTCCTATCCCATGGAAACTGTATGATAACACGTTGTTGCTGTTTTAAACAGCTAAGCTTGTGGTAAATCGGTTATGCAGCATGGCCGTGACATCTTCTCATTCTTTAAAGGCCCTACAGGGTCTAATGCACTGTACTTATATTTGTGAATAAATGCTTCTTCAGTGAATAAATAAATAAATGCCTAACTCTGACTTTGAAACTGGCTTTTGGATATTTTTCAATAAGATATAAGGTCCTTTTAGCTAAGTCCTTCCTATGACTCATAAGTGCCCTCCCCAAATCATTAAAATCATCACTTAAATCCAAGATGAAAAAAACACTAAGAAATGAAAATAAAGTACTTATATTCATTTCCGTAAGTCACCTGAGAATTTTTTTTTGCCTTATTGTATTATGGCTGGATCAAGTATTTTAGAAAGGAAATGGAGAAAGAATTATGAAATATATCCTTGATTGATTAAATAGGGGAGAATATTTGGTAAATTAAATGACACATTCACAGCAGATGGAAGCCTATTTGTTTTCAATAATATCTGATTAAAGAAATATTATAAAATGATGTTATATTTCCTGTTTTCTTGATAACAACTAAACCCAAAACATGAAGTCAGTTGCATAAATCTATACAACTTCTCAATCCTACCTCCATCACTTTTTAGCATGAGAGCACATTTTAACTTTTAATCAATTTATTGAAGAATTTCAATGCGACAAAGCGTAAACAAGAAAAGGCTTGGTTTGTTATAACCCTGCTCCTCAACTGCCTCATATCGAGCCCTGTTTCTTATTGAGTACCAGTTTTGTCAATAGCATCTTGGCTAAATTCCAGAACTTTTTGCTTACTTTCGCTTGCTTGAACATTTTTCATTATGGTGTTGAAGGTCACTCTTATGCAGATTCCAAATATACTTTTCATTCTTGCAAGATTTAGTCTTCTCTTTTATCTGACCCCCCAGCTATAAATCCAAGCCGCATCCCTTTTATACATGCATCTCTTTTTAAAACTCTCCCCCACTTGCCCAATGCTGCAGGAATCCTTGAAAAATGTGGACTGTTGTTGCCTGCTTCCCCGCTCCACCACAAACACACCTTTAATGGTCAGCTATCACAGTGTCCATATTCCTCTTGAGAACCAAGAGCTCAACGCTGCAGTGAGACAATGGAAGGCGTCAATCCTGGTTTCCCCTTTGCTTGGCAAGTCCCATCTAGCATCTCTACCAATTGTTATTTCCTTTTCCTGAGTAGGGAATGGGTATATCAGAAAGTCCTCTGGTCATCCGAAATCCAGCCTGGTAAAGGAAATTACATCTTCTCTTCCTTGTATACACACCCAATCTTCAGGAGTGATTCATCTGGGATTTCCCTCCCTTGTATCTACTGAAAAACTCTTTCTCCATGAAAAATGCATGTTCTGGAAAGTCCAATCACCTTGGTAAGTTTTTGTAATATTGCCTGGGTTAGGTGGGATTGCAGGCTGGGGAGTTGATGATTCCTGAAAATGTTCATTCAGTAAAATAGAAAGGGATGCTATTAGTGCTTGTTACTCTCACCATTGGCTTTAGAAGTAGTTCCTGGAAACAGGAAAACATCACGTTGCACCTTCTATTTCCACTTTGTATCAGGACTTGCCATAAATCAGTGGTGTGCTTTATAACCAAACTGTTTATCCAGTTATCTACAGGCAAATGAGTTGGATTTCCTAATATTTTTATTAAATCATAGAAGTATAGCCATAAAGATTTGTCACATGGTGGCAGATACTAAGTCGTATTTAGTGTTTCCCTGACTGAAAGTAGTAGAAAGTGCACAGTAACTAATTGTTAATAGATATTTCCTTTTTGGAGTTAGAGAAGAAATAACACTGAAAGCTAGTCTCTCTGTTTATTTGCAAGTTCAGAGGAATCATAGAATAAAGGAAGGAGATTGGTTACAAGGGGAATATGACAACCGAAATACTCAGACTGGAATGGGCTGTAATATTGGCATGGGACCAATAGTGAAACCAACTTGAGACTCAGCCACAGAAGTAATAAATTAAGAAATTCTTTTTTTCCCTGTCCACATATGGCATTGGCTCTATCAATTTGGGCAAGATTTACCTGTAGGTGCAGCATTTTTCCAGTAGGGCAGATGGGGAGTAGAGAACATTGCATAAGGTAGCCTAGCATAAAGCTGCCTTATGCATAAGGTACATGGAGAGCTTGAAATTCAAACTAATCAAAAAACATTTGTTGAGCACTTATTCTCAGCAATAAAAACTGCTTTCATGCCATCATTTGGGAGCTTTAAATTCAGTAAGATTTCACTATTTACCTACCAATTTGCTAATGCAACTCCTACTTATTAATCAGCTGCTATCAACAAGACACTGTGCTAATCTACAACCACTTTATCCTTACTATGGTGACTTTATCATGAAATACATTATTATTATCATTATTATTATTAGTGTATTTTTACTGCTACTATACTAAACACTGTAGTTAAAGGGAACATTCTAACCTTCATTGTTCTCTGAGGAAATAATAATAATTCCTGGGTAAGTAGTGTGGGGTTTTGACTGAATTTAAATGTAAACACATAGTCCTCACATCTAATATGAGGTACTCAGGACTCAATTTTTCTCTGTTAGGAGTGGGAGACATACTATGCTATAACATCTGTGTTGTACATGTCTATGCACAATATAAGCCACGCTCATATGATGTGATGAAAAATCACTAGTATGTCTAAAACCCTAATGTTAAGTGATAAACTCCTTTAGTAATTGTATTCCTTTGATCTGAGATTACTGTGAAAAATGGCCATGTAGACTTCCTGCAGCCTCTCTACTACAGGGTTATAATTCTCTGCTCTGGCTAATATGTCAATATCTTATCATTTCTGAAAGATATTTTCTGCTAGGGACAGACAGTGAACAGACATGAGAAGGAACCACATGGGTCTTTGAAATACTAGGCACAGAGAAGGGCGAAAGACTTTCAGATTTGATACCTTTGATGTCCACCTCCTGCCCAGAAACACGAGGACAATACCCTCTCTAACAATCTTGTTAAATGACTACTGGCCAAAGTAGTATGGCATTTTATATTTGTGCTTTTAAATTGGAATACATGTCAACTTTTGCCACTTTTATTCGCTCAGGAGTGTTTTAAGAAGGATTGCTGAGGGGAGTTAATTTAATAATGGACACACTGCCCCAGCAATCAATCTGGTCATCTGTCATGTTGCCAGCGAGGCAGTGGATTATTTCAAGTCCAGGAAATAAAAAGGACAGGAAAATATGTGATGAAATTGGCCATTATGAAATTTGGCTAAGACTTGAGAACATATGCCTTTACTTTTATATTAAGCGACAGAGGACCTGGAGAATAATAAGGTTATCGCCTTGAATGTAAACTGCATGAAAAGATGGAACTTTGAGAAATTATTTAACCATTCTTCCATATTGACAAATAATATTTATCTCCCCAAAATTTATTTTTACTCTGATCTGATCCATTCCTCACACAACAACAATGATAAACTTAAAAAGTAGGTTAGAGAAAATTATGGTAGATGCAAATTGATGCATAGAATCATGAGGTAAATTATAATTACAGCAAAAAATAAAAATAATAAGCATAGGAAGTCCCCGGTTGATAGAAATAAAAACCAGCACAATCAGAGGTGAGCAGATGTGATTACAGAAGGCCCAAGAAACTCAGAGAGGTCATGTGGCCAGTACCCCCAGAGGAACGCAAGGCCTTGTGTACTTGTAAGCCAGGAATTGTAACTGTGGCCTCTGTACTTACAGGGACACTGAGTGCTGCACCATCAATAGAACAAAGCCACCTCTTAGTCTAGAAAGTTAGCAAGCTGCCTGGGCACTAGGTGTTAAAAAAAAGTATCCTCTAAATAATAGAATTATGTAATAATATGACTGGGTTTTATGCAGATTTAGAGTAAATTTATATAAATGATAAATTATCTCAATGTAAACTTACAGTGTAAAATTGTTTTGGGCCAGTGAGTACTTTGATGTCCATGGTAGAAGCAAACACAAAACTAGTCTGAAAGGTCTTTCAAGAGTCAGGCCTTGGGATATTTTCACAGAGGAAAACAAGCCATATTTCAGATAAAGTAATCACAAATCTGCAGAGAAGATAACAAAAACATCTCCCATGAACGTAAGCAAGCAGACCCAACATACAGGAGGATTTGATCCCAAGAACCTCAACATGGATGAAAAATTAAAAAAAAAAAAAAACAAGACAAAATCTACATAATAATTATGTTTAAATTCTTAAAGATATAAGAGGGAATAAACATTTCAATAAAAGAAAATAGGCACAATTAGCAAGAAAACTATGATTTAAGATAGAATTAGAACTTCCTTAATCAAAACAAATACAGAAACTGGCATAAATACATTAGAGAATGTGTTTAAAAATATATAAATGAAGTGAGAATTATTAAACTTCGGGATAGATTTTAGGAAATCACTCAGAATTCAGTCAAAAGAGATAAAGGTATAGACACTATATGGAGACAAACATAAGAAGAAAAAAATGAAAATATTCAACAAATGTCTAATAATATTTTGAGAAGGAGTGAGTAAAGATAAATGACTAATAAGAAATATGCAAAGAATTTTTGAAGAATTAATTAAGTACATAATTACTTAAATAAAATATTAGGGTAAATAAAGATAAATAGACCTCTAGACACAGTGTTGTGAAACTGTGAAAAGTCAGGAATAAAGAGAAGGCAGGTGCAGAGAAAAGGCAGATTCCCTACTAAAGAATAATAACTAGATCGAAACTAGATTTCCTAACACAGCAACGCTGGGTCGAAGCTAACAGAAAACTGTCTCCAAGTGCTGAAGAGAAATAACTGTCAATTTACATATATACCTAAGCTGTAATTCAGTGTTCACAGTGTATGGTAGAAATAAAGACATTACAAATAAAAATTAGAGATCTTACCAATTCCAGGTACTTACCAAAAAATGAACTACATTGCACTATACTTCAGAAAGAAGAAAAAAAATTAACCACACAATTTTGGAGTATAATAAAAAAATTTGTGAATTAAGAAATTAGTAAACATAAAATTAAATTATCATTGACTCAAGAAAACAAAGATAATATTAGCTATTTTAGAGAATTAATAACAACCAGGATTAGTATGAGGCTATACTAACAAGAAAAGTGGTAATTAGATAATCAGAAATGTAATATTCTGAATTCCTGATATTATTTGGAATAAATCTGGGGATGGTGGTTGATGATATACTTTGTAAAGTCAAATGTATATATTAAATATTTAAAATAATTATTTGAAATAATAAAAAATTTTACTCTACATAACAAATAGAATAAAAAAACCACTTAAACCAACAGAAGGCAAGAAAGATGAAAAGACAGAAGAAAAAGCAGGTTAAATAAAGTTATAATATGGTAGACACTAATCCAAAAGTATGAAATATCCATATCAAAATAAATAGAAAGGCATAAAGTTTAGCTACATACAGTAGAAGAAATAGAAGATCATAGCAGATCCATAACAATCAAATAAATAGAAATGCTAATTAAAAACTTACCACACAGAAAATTTGAATTACGTGACTTCTCCTGTGAATTCCACCTTATCTTTAAAAAAAGGATTAGTATCAGTTGTCTATTACCATTTCCAAAGAATGAAAGATGAGGAGCAATTCCATATTTATTCTATGAGGCTAGCATTAACCTGATACCAAAACCAGACAAGAACATCACAAGAAAAAATACAGACCAATATTTCTTATGAAAATATAGGCAAAATTCTAAGCAAAATGCTACCAAACCAAATCTAGGAGTATATAGAAAAAATTATAGACCTTAAATAAAAGAGATTTAATACAGAAATGCAAAGTTGGTTTAATATTTGAAATTTAATCACAGTAATATACCATATAGTATGAAGAGAAAAAAGAAACATAATCATCTCATTTTTTTAAATTTCAGAATATTATGGGGGTACAAACATTTTGGTTACATAAATTGCCTTTATACTGTGAAAGTCACTGCTACAAGTGTGCCCATCTCCCAGACAGCGCACACCACACTTGTTAGGTGTGAATTCACCCATCCCCCTTCCCCCTTCCACGTGCTTGGCACCCAAATGAATGTTACTTCCATATGTGTCTATGTGTTGATCAATTAGTACCAATTTAATAGAGAGTAGTTGTGGTGTTTGTTTTTCCATTCTTGTGATACTTCACTTAGAAGAATGGGTTCCAGCTCCTATCAATGATAATACAAGAGGTATTAATTCACCATTTTTTATGGCTGAGTAATACTCTATGGCATACATATCCCATATTTTATTAATCCACTCATGTATTGATGGGCACTTGGGCTGTTTCCACATCTTTGCAATTGTGAATTGTGCTAATATAAACATATGAGTACAGATTTTTTTTTTTGTAGAATGTCTTTTTTGCCTTTGGGTAGATATCCAGTAGTGGGATTGCTGGGTCAAATGGTAGGTATACTTTTAGTTCCTTGAGGTATCTCCATACTACTTTCCATAGAGATTGTACTAGTTTGCAGTCCCACTAATAGTGTATACATGTTCCTTTCTCTTCGCATCCACACTAGCATCTGTCGTTTTGGGACTTTTTGATAAAAGTCATTCTCACCGGACTTACATGATATCTCATTGTGGTTTTGATTTGTATTTCCCTGATGATTAGAAATGCTGAGCATTTTTTTCATATGTTTGTTGGCCATTAGTTTATCTTCTTTTGAAAAGTTTTTGTTCATGTCCTTTGCCTGCTTTTTAATGAGATTGTTTGATTTTTTCCTTGCTGATTTTCCTGAGTTCTACATAGACTCTAGTTATCAGACTTTTATTGGATGTATAGCATGCAAATATTTTCTCCCATTCTGTAGGTTGTCTATTTGCTCTAATGACAAGTTTCCTTGGCTGTGCAGAAAGAAGCTTTTTGATTTGATCAGATCCCATTCATTTATTTTTATTATTGCTGTTATTGCTTTTGGGTTCTTCTTCATAAATTCTTTTTTTTTCTTCATAATTTTTTTGCCTAGGTCAATGTCTATAAGAGTTTTTCCAACATTTTCTTCTAGAATTCTTATAGTTTCATGCCTTAGGTTTAAGTCTGTTATTCATTGTGAATTGATTTTTATGAGGGTGAGAGGTATGGATCCTGTTGCAGTCTTCTACATGTGGCTATCCAATTTTCCCAGCACCATTTATTGAATAGGGATTCTCTTTCCCAGAGTATGTTTTTGTCCACTTTGTCAAATATCAGGTGAAAATATGAGGATGACTTTATATCTGGATTCTCAGTTCTGTTCCATTGGTCTATCTCTGTTTTTATGCCAGTACCATGCTGTTTTGGTTACTATAGCCTTGTAGTATAGCATGAAGTCTGGTAAATTGATGCCTCCAATTTGGAGAACAAGTGACTTAATCTTAAACAGAAATTTATTTATCACAGTTCTGGAGGCTAGGAATTCCATGAGCAAGACATCAGTGAATCACGTTGTATGGTAAGGGTCACATCCTCCAGAGGGGATGAACGCTGTGTACTCAAGTGGCAGAAAGCAGAAGGGCAAGAGAGCTGACCACTATGGAAAGCCTGAAGCTCTTATGACCTAATCACCTCTGAAAGGCTCCATGTCTTAATACTATCACAATGACAAAACCTGAATTCTGAATAGGACACATTCAAACTATAGCAACAAGCATTTGATAAAATCCAACACCAATTTATGAATAAATCAAAAACAGAAACCTCAATGAACTAACAAGAGAAGTTAACTTTCTGAATACAATAAATAATATACAAAATCCAAACATGACATTACACATAATGGTGAGACACTGAATTATATTCTTCTAAGATCAAAAGCAAGGTAAAGATGTCTGTTCTTGCCATTGCTCTTCATCATTGTACTGGAGGGTCTAGCCATGGTAATTAGGCAAATAAATAAATAAATGGCATCCATATGGGAAAGGAAGAAACACGATGTCCTTTGCAGATGCTATGATGCTGTATAGATAATCCTAATGAATGAATAAAAAATATTAAGAAATAATTAATTAGTTCAGCAAGTTTACAAGATACAATACCAATATACAAAAAAATCAATTGCATTTCTACACATCAATATAAACAATCTGAAAATGCAATTTAAAATCTCCATTAACAATAGCATCCAGCAGACTAAAATATAAATGAGAGCATGTAGTATTTATCTTTCTGTGCTGGTTTATTTTATTTAACATAATGTCCTCCAAGCTCATCCATGTTGCCATGAATGGTAGAATTTTTTTTTCACTAAATAATATTCCATTGTGCATACATACCACATTTTCTTTATCCATCTGTTGTTGGAAACTTAGGGTGATTTTGTATCTTATCTCATGGAAGTAGAGAGTAGAATATTGGTTACTAGAGCCTGGGAAAGGGAGGAGAGAGGAGTGATGATAGCCATAGGGTGGTTAATAGCTACAAAGGTACAACTAGATAGGAAGAATAAGTTCTAGTGTCTATAGCACTATAGGGTGACTATAATAAACACCAATTTATTGTCTATTTGTTAAAATACTAAAATAATTAAGGGTAAATTTAACAAAAGATGTGAAGACTTGTATATTCAAAGTTAAAAACATTATTGAAGGAAATTAAAGATGGTCAAAATAAATGGAAAGTCAGTCCATACTAGTGAATTAGAGTGAAAATATTGTTCCATGATATTGTTCCCCTAATCAGTGTATAGATTCAAGACAATTCTTATTTGAAAAAAAAAAATGAAAGGATTCAGAATAGCTGCAATAATCTTGAAAAAGAAAATCAATGTTGTAGGACTCAAACTTCTTCATAGCGAAACTTACTAAAATACTATAGTATTCTATAATCAAGACAATGAGGTACTGGAATGAGAATTCCAATACAGATTCATGAAACAGCATTGAAATTAACACTTATATTTATTGTTATATAAGTTATATATCTAAGTGTTAATTTTTATTATTATATAACAGTAAGTCATTACCATATATGATTTTTGATAAGGGCCTCAAGATTATTCAATGGGGACAAAATAGTCTTTTCAAAAAATTGTGCTGGGACAATTAGATATCCATATGCAAGTGATAAAGTTGGACCCCTTTTTCAACATATGCAAAGGGTAACTCAAAATTGATCAAAAACCTAAATGTAAGAGCTAAAACTATAAAACTCTTAGAGAAAACATTGGAGTAAATGTTCAGTGTTGAGAAAAACACTGAGCTCTTTTTTTTTTTTAACTTCCCTTTTTTCCCCAAGTCCCACATGCATGCCTGGACAGGCTGTGGGTTTGTGTCACAACTGCAAAACTCAGGAGGGGGGACAATGGCGACACATGTAACCTAAACATCTGTACCCCCATATTATGCTGAAATAAAAAAAAAAAAATTCAGAACCAGAGGCCCCATAGTCTTTGAACAAATAGCACACATTTTAACAAGCAGCAAACAAGCCAGCCCCTCACCTCCAGGGGGAGTGAACAGTTACCTGAAGTCACGCTTGATCTACTTAGTTGCCTTAGTGACTCCGTAGAGAAACTCACAATAGCAGGATACAGAGAAGCATTGCTGTCTGGCACACCCAGCAAGAGAGAGCGTGGAGGCTCAGGGACCCTGCTTCTACCAATATGTTAGGTTTTATCTACCCAATTTTTTGGTAAAACACTGAACTCTTATGAGAAACCATTAACAATTACATACCTGTAAAATATCAAATATCGAAAAATTAAAGAACATAAATCTTAGAAGCCCAGGGGAGAAAGAAGAAAATCACAAGATATTATGGGATATTTTAATCTGAATGATAATGAAAATGAAATATATCAAAATTTTTGGAATACAGCAAAATCATATTTAGTGAAGAATTTATAGCTTCATATGTATATATTAAAATGAAAAATGTTTCACTCAATGATCTAAATTCCACCATAAAATGTTTGAAAAAGAATAGTGAATTAAAGTAAAAGTCAGTAGACAGCAGGAAACAATAAAGATCAGACAACAATGAAACCAAAAACAGATACATAACACACAACTAACAAAATCTGAAACTGATTTTTTGAAAATATTAATAAAACTCATAACTTGCAGTAAGGCTGAACCCAAAAGAACCAAAGAACAAATAAACAATAGTAATGACTGGAGACTCAACATGCACGAACCACTGCTCCCTGTGCAGTCTTCTCTTTTGGGATCTCATCTGTCTTGTTAGCTCTCCACTCTCTTCCAATATATGCCGTGTCCTGGTCACCCTGCTTGCTGCATGTACTCTGGTATAAAATAGTTGTTAGCAAGTATTTGGTAAGTTTCAGCCACTAAAGCTTGATACCTTCAGTAGGTAAAAATAATCGGGACTGCTTTCTTGATTATTGTTTTGGCAAGGAAGGCTTTCAAGTTGTGAGTGATTTGCTGACTTCTTGACCAGAGGAGATACATGAAACAGAAGGGAAAACTCATTTTCTGCCTAATCACATAATGAATGAGGTGATAAATAGAGTTAAATAGAGGGGTTAGAGGTGAGGCAATGTATGTCTTACAGCTACAAAGATTTACTATGTTATTTTCACTTAGTGTTATGTATTTACTTTGAGACCAATAACCCAAAGGAGCCAGTGGTGAGTCAATTAGACTATTATGACATCTCCAGGATAAGAACAAAACAAAACCAAACACAAAACTAACTCCTAACTCTTTCTGTACCCATTTATTACGTAGTTTCTTCCCTGTTAAAGATAGTCCTTTAAAACTGACTTGGCTGTGCTTATATCTTATCACCTCCCAGTCTTTCTTAACTTACTCCAATAAAATTTTCATTCCCATCACTTCATTGAAATCCTCAGCACTTTCATCTTGGTCACGCATTTCTAAGTGTCATACACAACTCTGATGCCTTACTTGTTCTCTCAGTGGTGCACACAGAAAATACTGTCTTTATTGAGACATTTTCTTGCAGGAAAACCACTCCTCTTGGTTTCTGTTAAACTGGCTGTTCCTTTCTAGCCTCTTTTACACGTACATGCTATGGTGCCCCAGAAATCAGTCATCAAACTTCTTGAAAGATGGTCTTACTAATAACCTATCTAGAAGAGGAAAAGAAACTATCAAACAGAAAGTAAGGGAAATAAACTCACAGAACATGATTACCCCTTTGGAAAGGAAACTCACAACATAACTACCCCCTTTGTTTCATTTTAATTCACCTGTGGCCTGACTTGTTATCCCTAAGAGTTCTTTCTCAGCCTTGAAGAACCCTAGGGGGGCATATGGGGTGTGAGTTCCTCACTTCAGTTCTTGTAGCACCAGATTCCAAGGACTCAGATACTAAGTCAACCTCACAGAGGAAAAAAAAAAAATAAAGAACATCTGTAACTGCTTCACTGCAGCTTCTGTTATCACTCAGAGAAAGCAGAGGGAAAAAAGCCATTTTTACTCTTTAAAACAACAAGCAACTTTCCCTCAGGTGCCTGGCACTACCCTCTGTCCTTTGTCAGTGCTGTTGCTACACTCTCTCTCTTCTTTCTTTCTTCCTCGAGAAAGTAAAATAAACGTTCTTTCCTAAAGCTATTCTACTCCTGGTGTGAGAATTCTTTCTCCAGCCTGCTCAGTGAGTTCCTAGTGAGGTCGCCACCCTAGCATGACTCTTCCTGTCTGTAGCGACTCTACCTCAGCCCCACGAAGTTATTCACCACTCATTTGCTCAAATGCCCAAATTATATATCGTCTATATCTCTCTTGAGTTCAAACTCATGTATCCTGCTAACATACTGGATGTGTTTTACTGGATGTCAAATATGTATCTCAAATTTAATATATTTGAACCGTGCCTGTCTCCAGATCTGCTATTTCATGAGAATTTTCCAGTAAATGGTATCTTATTTGTTTTTTCTAATGCCATTCAGGTCACCAAAACCTTTTTGGCTCTTTCATTAAACTATATCCATAATCTGAAGTGACCACTTCTCACCACCGTCTCTGCTACGTCACCACCCCAATGTCTACATGGCTTTTCTTTCTTACCTGAACTACCACAAAAGCCTCTTGACTGGTTTCCCTGTTTTTACTGTAGAACACAAGAATTAATTCTCCACTTGGAAGACAGTATGATTGTTTTAAAATATAAATCATAGCATAGCATTCTTTCCAAATCTCAAATTTCAAATTTAGATTTTCATCACAGAATAAAGTTCTAAATCTTCTCTCTGACCTACGTAATCCAGACTACTTCTCTGACCTCGTTTTCTGTCATTATTCTTCCGGTTCACTTTGTTACAGACACACCTGTTCTGATGATGTTTCTTAAGCATTTCTGGCCTCAAAAACATTGTACTTGCTATTCCCTCTTCTAAAATGCTCCTCCTCAGACAGTCACATGACTAACTCACAAACTGTAGGAAGACTGTTGTTCTTTCCCATTGCCTTATGATCTGCAGTGATTCCCTCAAGGAGGAGAATCCGTTCTTGCCCAGTTAACAACAGGATTGACCATGTGACTTGGCTTGGCTGATAGAATGAGAGCAGAAGTGACGAATGACACTTTGTAGAATCATCAAGAGCCACCTGCGGTTCTTTGATTGCCGTTAAGGCAAATACGTACCTACTGTTGGTTCATGTGTCTATATCTTTCCCGATCCCCCAGTTAAATCTATTCATAATGTCTTTGGAGGAAATTAAGGAATTAGATCATGTCTACAGAACTTGGAATAAGAACTATATGAATTGGATATCAATAAGATTCTGAAATTGATTAAATTCAGTAGAAGGCAGGAGACTGAAACCAGAGGTAGCCCTAAGAACATAAAGTGCAACCTTTTCTAGACCAGTTATTTCACAGAAATTTCAGGGAAGGCATTGGACTCTTTATTAATTAATAAATGTGAATTTGTATCAAGCTTGTCTAGATCTTGGGGAAAGGTTTGACCCTGTTATATCTAGGGTACATTTACAGAAAACTTACAACAGATTCTCAATTTTACCAGTTAAATATAAACTCTCCACTAGTAATAAAACGTTTTCAGTTTTCACTTTTAAAAAATGAAAGGTGGCTCCAAACTTGTAAATACCTGCATACAAATCTATTTTATAAAGCAGAATCAAAACTTAAATGAAATAAGCAGAGATCATTGGAATCTATTTCTAGTCATATAAAATTATACCAGTACGAGTGTTCTCCAAAGCAAGATGAAGCCTCTTTGAAGTAGGAGTGAATTTGCTTTGATCACAGTTATTCATTCTGAAGTTGAAAAGAGAATAGAATTAAACTAAAAGATTGGCTTCTGAGTTCACTGGCTTGGGATTATCTATTTCTGTGTAATAAACCATCACAGAACTTAGTGGTTTCAGTTATTCTCTCTCACAGCTTTGTGGGCTACTGGCCCCAGCTGGGTGGTTGTCACTTGAGGTCTGTTCTATGGCAGATGAAACTGCAGTCAGGCTTGGCCGATTGTATTCTGAAAATGGCTCACTCACGTAGATGGGATTTGGTGCTGGCTCTAGGTTGAGAACTTAGTTATGTTTGTGGACTAAATGTCTACACAGGGGGTCTCCTTGTGGCTTGGAATTCTCACAGGGGCAGTGAGGTTCTCAGAAGAGGTCCAAGAACAGGCATTCCAAAAGACCCAGGCAGGAGGTGTAATGCTTCGTATGACCTAGTCTTGGAAATCATGCAATGTGACTTCTGCTTTTTATCAGTCAAGGGAGGCACAGGATCAGCCCAGATTCAAGGAAAGGGAAGTAAACTCTACCTCTTGGTAGGAAGAATGACTAAGAATTTGTAGCTACCTGCAATCTACCACACACGATGAGTTTTCGGTTGCATCTGTGGTTAGACTAAGGATACCTGGATCCATATTAACACCAAGTGTCAACAAACAGAACAGAAAGTAGGCTTCTAAGGAGATTCACAAAGTGACTAAATTATTGAGAAGTTATACACACACACACACACACGCACACACACATGTATCTTATTGCAAATGGAATATTACTAAGGGTGAGCAAGAGCCTCTTTTGTGAGTCAATTTTCTTTCTCTCTTACTGAAGTCTATCAGCATTTTAAGAAATAAGAAATAATTATAAATGTATTCCTGTGAACTACCGTTCCTTTAATTGAGTCTCTTGTGATAATTTTATTAGCTATGTTTGCCCTAATATGTTTAAAGTCAATGGACTAATTGAGGTGAATGGGTTCGTACGTCTAACCATTATGATACTACAACTAGGAGAAGAGTTGAGGGAATGTATTTTAAAAACATGGTTGAAATAGCATATCATCATACTTAGAGTCAAGGATCTAATGAAGATATTCACAGGTCAACTGGTTTTATTAAATAGGTCTCCAGAGAAGCAAATGACTAAAATTCCAAAGAAAGGTTGTTTAGAGTCTTCTTTAAAAATGTCCTTATCAATTATAAATTTTCTTCTTAGCCTGTTCTCCTTACTTGTTCTAATTCACTGTCACGATAACACTATTCTTCCTTGTTTTCACAGTGAAATCCTTGAAATCAAGGACTGGTGTCTTGAAAATACCTGTAAGCACTGTTCCTGGCACTTTATAGACAATAAATAATAAAGGGATTGTGTATTAAAAATAATATTTGATCATCTTTGAAGATGGACAATGATGATCAACAATCTTTCTAAGCAATTTTATTACACAAAATACTTGATGACAGCAAGTATTTTTCAGGCAAAGCAATTCTGACTTATTCAACAAACACTGAGGAATACTCACTATGAGCATAGGGCCCTATGCTAGTGTCTAAAGAGGAAACATAGCTATAAAATGCTATCTTATATTTTGTATACATGTGGATTTGTTAATTGATCTGGTTTATTGTTAAGGTGGTGTGAGGATGTTTAAGTTATTTTCACTTAAAATACAAAATATTTAAGATAAATTGACTTTTTTTGCTCCTTTCAACACGAAAAACAAAACAATCTGTTAGAAAAAAATTGGAAAAAATAACCATGTTACAAAAGAAGTATTACTTGTAGTCATTCAATTAAAGTAAAATTATATTGGAACCTATTCTGACAGATGTGTGAAAAATTCTAAGCCTCAGGCTTAGAGGTAATAAGCGAATGTGTGATTTAAGAAGCAGTGTTAACAAGAAGCAGAGAAATCTTAAGACTTTGCTTTTCTCCAGGGCACTCTCAGACCAAGAGACTGATTAGCTGTTCACCATATTCCTTTTTCTATTCCTCTTGCTAATCTCCACATCTTAACCTGCGGGAGGCTACAAGACTGAGATGTAGATAAAGCAAGGTGAGCCAAAGTGATGCATGTCATGAAGAACGCCCACGGTGCCAGGCTTATGTTATTTTTCCAGTTTTGCTCCATAAGATAAAGCAGGAATTAAGACTCCCCACCCTCACTAGCCCTGCCCTCCATTAACCTGGAACCCCTATAGACTGTTAAATGCGTAAACATTAAAAACATTTATTTTTCTGACCCATTATATTTCTGGGTCCATTTATGCAGCCTAGCCTACCCCAACTAATACATTATATCAGGCAGAGGAAAAGACATTTGGATTCTGCATTAAACTAGTTTCTATCAAGTTTTAAAAGAATGTCTATGACTATGATTTGACAAGTATGTCTAAGTGAATACCTTTCATATACAATTGGCTATATGCTATCTGTAATTATAATGTAAGTTTTGGAATTTCGTTATGTAAAAAATTAAACCACAAAATCCTGACAGATATAATTTTTTGTGAATGTTATTAAGTTGACAACTATAGGTAATAATGTTTCTATAGATATTTAAATAAATGTTAATTTTGATTTTGTAATTTTTTTCTATTAGGAGGCAATTGCATTTTTTTATGTGTCTGTAATTACTTTGACACATGAAAATTACTTAAATAGATACTCATTATATTCAAAGGCATAATTCCAATTCCCAAAAGAACTAGAAAATGGCTGGCTGTTTGTCTCTTAATCTTTGCGATATATCCACTGCTTTTCATGTCGTGTCAGGCACACACTAAACTCATAATAAGCAGTTATGGAGTGAACTGTGAAGAAGGAATTCCAGTCCTGAGTCAGGCTCAGTGGTGCACAACTGTAGTGGCAACTAGTTGGAGCTGAGGCAGGAAAATCGTTTGAGCCCAAGAGTTCAAGATCAACCTGGGCAAGAGTTGGAGACTGACCTGGGCAATATAGTAAGACCCTGTATATAGATAAAAATAGAATTTCAGTCTTGATTAAATTTGAGCACCAGACAGTGAATATCAATGTCGTCACTTAGAAATTGGGTAAACCTTTAGAAAGTGAGGGTCCAAGACAGGGAGTGAATCATATTGGTCATAGACCAATAGGCAGAATAAAAGTACCAGTCCAAACCAGGATCAGAGATTGAAAGATGTTGATCCTGAGTTCCTTAAGGAACCAAAATTTCCACTGCTCAGAAACTACGATGAACTCTGGATTTACAGGAAAAGCTGACTTATCTCAAGTAGTTTGGTGGGGTTTACAGTAAGGTGAAATACAAGTATACCTTTGTATTCTTACTTTTTTAATATATATTTCTTCCCATAATAAGTTAACCTACTGTTTATTTTTTCCAAAATAGCTTTAAACAGGAAGACTGGGGATAGACATAATGAAGAAGACTTGACTAACTGTGGATATTTTCTAAGGAGACGCTCCTGTATTTGGGGATCTGCACGTCTATCAATCAATTTTCCTTTTATCCAAGTACCCCTTTTTCATTTAAAAATTAAGGTATAATTTATTTATAGTACAATGCACAGATCTTGGGGGTACAGCTTGATGAATGTTGTCAAATGTATATACCCACATAAATAAAACCTTAATCAAGAAACATGATGTTTCTGTCAGCCCAGAAACCATCTCTGTGCCTCTTTCCAATCAGTACTTAAACTCCTGGAGGAAATACTCCTTTGATTTCTATCCCACTAGCTTAATTTTGCTTTTCATTGAATTCCATGTAAGCAGAATGATATAGTATATATTTTTGTTTCTGCATTATTTTATCCAATGTAATGTTTTGAAGATTTATCCATGCTTTGTGAATACAGTGTTTTTTTTTAATTGCTGAGAATATTTTACTTGATCACCATTCTTTTGGAGATGGGTATTTCCTGCTGTGAACATTTTTGTGTTTTGTATATTTGTCTTTTGGTATGATCACATGCTCTTGTCTTTATACCTAGAAGAGGAACTGGTAGAACCTATTATATATTTAACTTCACGTAAAATTGTCAGTAAGTTTTTCAAAGTGTTTGCATTATTTTGCACTCCCTCCAGACATATGTGATAATTCTCATTGGTTCAAATCTTTATTAGCAGTTGATATTGTCTGGTTTTTTAATTTATTTTCATTCTAGTAGATGTGTAGTAGTATGTCATTGCGGATTTGAGTTTCCCTGATGTCTAATGACATTGAGTATCTCTTCATGACAGATGGACTCTGACTTACAGTAGTTTGACTTTTGATTTTTTGACTTGATCGTGGTGCAGAAGCTGTATGCATTTAGTAGAAATTTTACTTTGAATTTTGATCTCTTCCTTGGCTGGTGATATGTGATAGGATACTCTCTTGGGATGCAGGGCAGTGGCAGAGAGCCAGTCAGCCAGGAGACCATGAGAATAAAGAACTGACACTCTACAATGTACTATGCTGCCAGATGAGTTTGCCTGGTGCATAATAAGCACTCAAGAATAAATAGCATTATTGTTTAACATTATTGTATATGTCTTTTATTTTCTCACACTTGTCACTCTATTGCTCCTCTTTTTATTCACTTTCAAATTACCTAATTAGAATTTAGATAATTTCTAGTTCTAGTTCTAGTTCCAGTGGGTCTTCTGTTGTTAAAATCCAGAAATTCTTTGCATGTTAAAGTGCCACCAAATCAACCATTCCTAAATCAGCCCGACAAACAGAGGATATTGATGAAAGGCAACTGAGAAAATAGTTGCAATGTTTAAAAGATGTTACACATAGCTATGTTTTAAATGTAATTCTCCGTCACAACTCTTGTTTAATGAACTACATGATGATTTAATAAATGAATTAATCAACTCCTCAGAAAACATAATCAACAATTAGTAATTTCAGCTGATAATTTTAGAAACAAATGTATTCGAACTTCTACATTTTACTAAGGCAAATGCATTGAACTGACACTGTTATTTATTTATAAATTGGAAAAACACAATATGACAATGATTATATTTGTGAAATAAGGCAATGAGGTGTAACTTTAATAATGCTTTGTTCTGAACTGCTAAATGTATTGCTTAAAATAAGCTATGAAATGTATTTTTGATATTTGTTTGTTGAATATCCACATTGTACCTTCACAAAAAGTTAACTGTCTTTATAAACAACAAATATAAAAGAAGACATTTTAATTCTCTCATTAATGGTGTGTGTGTATGTGTATATATGTGTATATATATATATACATATAAAATGTTTGTATATGTTGATTATTAAATATTTAGACATGTAGAGAATAATAATAAATTCTGGTTATTAAATCGTACAGTGTTAAAGTTGAAATTGACCTGACCAGAATATCAGAATATTGTGGTAAATGGACAACACAAGCAATATATTAATATAAATATACAATTAGAAAGAAGTGCTTACAATTTATGCATATGTGTGTGTGTGTACAGAGCAAAGGAGAGAAAGTCTTCACATTTCTGTTTGACAAAAATCACACAAATATAGAATAGTAGAAATGTGACTTGGTACAGCAGTCCCCAACTTTTTTAACCATGGACCAGTTTCAATGGAAGACAATTTTTCCATGGATGGGGACTGGGGTGGGGGATGGTTTTAGGATGATTCAAGCACATTTCATTTACTGAGCAGTCAAACTTCTCTGCTAATGATCATCTGTATTTGCAGCCGCTCCCCAGTGCTAGCATCACCACTTCAGCTCCACCTCAGATCATCAAGCATTAGATTCTCACAACAATCTCTCAACCTAGATCCCTCACATGCATTTATGGCAGGGTTCATGCTCCCATGAGAATCAAACCTGCCGTTGATCTGACAGGAGGCGGAGCTTATGCTGTGATGTGAGCAATGGGGAGCAGCTGTAAATACGGATGAAGCTTCGCTTGCTCACCTGCTGCTCACCTCCTGCTGTGCAGCCTGGTTCCTAACAGGCCATGGTACCAGTCCATGGCCTGGGGATTGGGGACCAAAGACTTAATATGAACATGTGTTAAAAGACACTTGGAGTTCAAGTAATAGCAAATGCAATGGCTGTCTAGAATGAGACGTTATAATCAAATAATGACAATCAAATTTGTACCGGTGAGTGAATAATGGCACCTAAAGAGTGATGAGTGTTAATCTCGTTTAACTGGAAGCGTATACTGCCTTTAGTCGGGGAAATCTCTCTTTAGAACAAATGTGGAAAATAACGGTGTGTGTCAAAATGAGGATATTGGATATTTTAAGAACTATAAGCTGTTTTACACAGCATATTGTTTAAACAAATGCACTTTAGTTCCTTACAACTTCTTTGCTCACCTCTCACATTTGTGCTTTTAGTCTGTAGTGAGTTCAAGGGATTTGAGGGCTGACCACAGAAAATGATATGACCATGAGGTCGCAGTAATGCTATATCAACTTATTTCTGCCATACTTGGGGTTTTCATGAACTCCTGTACCAGGAATTGCTAACATAGAGTCCTACGACCAGCCAAGCATAAAATTTGCAGTTATGGATTCATAGCTTGACCAGTGCCATTGCTAATGGCTTACAACTGAATCAACTCTCTGGCTCCCTCTCTCATCTTTCTGTTTTCATTATTTGCTATTTGTTTATTTTCTATATATCGCAGAAGTAAACCAGGAACCTTGTGTCACCAGCAGATTAGATGATCCATAAACTTTGCTTTCTGGATTCCTGTCACATCTCTGGAATATTCCCCCCCTAACAGATAAGGGGTCCTTGGCTGGATGGAACCAGCTTAGTTCCATCTAGTTAGTTCTTTGGACCCTACTTCAAGCTGCCTGGGAAAGCCACCCTCAGCAAGGTCAGAGGTGTCCCCTTGCACCTGGCTGGTTATTCAAAGCATTCTTCCCACAGAGGGTTGTCATACCTGCATAGCTTTCAGAGCAGTAGGGAGTTTTCAAATATAATTGCTATGTCAAATTTAACATCCCAGCCATGATCAAGTGGCTCCCTGGTGGGGCTGAGACTTGGGTTTGAGTCAATGGGATGGATTTTTCTAGTAAGCCTGCTTTACACTCTGTCATTGTGGGGATCAGAAGTAATCAAATCCCTGTGACTCCATTACCAGGTTGTAATGATGTCCTCTTTTTAATTGTTTCCCTGTCACCACTAGTGAGGCAAAGGCAATGAACCTATTAACAAGGACTGAACCATAACCATGCAGAGCTCCAACAGACTACATCTGCCTCCAAGCAGAAACCTGGCTGCAGTCCTAGATTAGAGGTGACATAACTCTGAGACCAGCAACCTTTCTCAAAGTCATTATGCAAGGCCCAGCTCCTTCTTTCTTGGCTTGCACAGCTCAGATGATTCACAGACACTAATTCAATACCTCAGGGGAGCTGGTTTGACCTAGGATGGCATCTGTGTCATTTGAACAGAGGACATCTATGGCATTTGTACTTGCATTCGTTTTTTAGTGCTGCCGTAATAAAGTACCACAGACCGGGTGGCTTAAACAACAGAAATTTATTTTCTCACATTTCTGGAGGCTAAGAGTCCAAGATCAAGGTGTTGACATGGTTGATTTCTTCTAAGACCTCTCTCCTTGGCTTACAGATTTCTGTCTTTTCCCTGTGTCCTCAGACCACCTTCCCTCTGTACAAGTTTATGCCCAAATTTCCTCTTATTATAAGGACATCATTCATATTGGATTAGGGCCCACCCTAATGACCTCATTTTAACTCAATTACCTCTGTAAAGACCCTGTGTCCAAATGCAGTCACATTCTGAGATACTGGGGGTTAGGACTTCAACACGTAAACTGTGAGAGGAGACAACTCAGCATATAACAAGAGTGTCCCGGCCTGCGGGACCAGTTATTCCTGGGTACCTGGGAGGAGGGAGTGGGAAATGGGAAAGGCAAGACACAAGAAATGGAGACAAGACAGGAGTCTGATCAAGTCTCGTTTATTGGCAGTAGGGGCAGAGGCTTAAATAGGGCAGAAGGAGGAACTAGTTAGGTGGTACTTTCCAAGGTGGGAGTTACCATGGAGATTTACACGTGCGGGCCGCCCAAGGGTTACATCACACTGGGTAAATGGAAACTTACAAGCTCTTTTCGCGGGCTTTTGTAAATGTGCGGGCTTGGTTGGCCATTTTAGGTAATCAGGCAGATCCACATGGCTCGCGGCCATCCTGAACAAGCGGCTGCTGGGCCTCATGGCTCCGGACACAGGAGCACTTCTGACAAATTATATTAACCCAGATTGATTTTCTTCCCCGAGAAAATCCTGACCTGACCCTTATCAGGAAACATAAATATCCATTCTTACTCCCAGTAAGCCCACCGATAGGAAGGCATTGTGTGTAGGTTTGAAGCACTGATTTTGAACCTATTGTCTAAGTCAGTGCCACATATACATGGAAGGATGTTTGCATAGAAGGATGTTTGCAATTGACTTCTCCAAAACAGCACACCATGCCCTTGAAGGGGTCAAGGGAAACTCACCCTTTCCTCGATTCATTGAAAGATCAATTCACAATTAAGGTAGATTAGTAAGAAAAAAGTTTAAGATTTATTTACCATGCGCATGGGGAGAATCACAGAGTGATTACCCAATATCCCAATGAAGTTCAAATTTTTTTATACCTGTATTTTTTTTGTTGGAGGGGGGCAGATGAGCAGTAATAAATCATTGCTGGGGAGGATGAATGAATGGGGGAAACAGACTGACTCGTAAATTAACCCGAGAGACAAGTATTATGTTTTAAATGATTTGGGGAAGGTTTGGTTGCATTTTTGAACTTCTTTCCTGCAATATATTGAGTTAACAGGGAGAAGAAGGGAAGTCCATTGTTCTTTTGGTTTATGCAGATAGAGGGCAAGTCTCTTCCTAGGGCTTGTTAATCTCTAAGGACCTTAATTCAAAACATTCTTTATATCAAGGAGTCATATTTTGGGGTGAAATTTCCTGAGCTCCTTCACTCTAAATTGAGTAAGTTACCCATCAGGTAACTCATTGAAAACTCACGTGCATGTCTGTTCTGCCTGCATGGCTTGCGACCTCCCAGATAGCTGTCCAGCACTGTGAACAAAAGGGACTCCCACAACTATCCTCAACTGGAATGTTTTCCTTAAAATCTCAGGTGACCTTATCTGTATTAAAAATTTTATTTTAGAGAGAACATCTATTACTTGCATTGTAGTAAAAGTCATTCAGTATTTTTTTGATGTCTAGGCAATAATGATATGAGCATATGCACAGGAATTTAAGAAGAAGACCAAGCAAAGTTAACAGCTGCAGAGCAGGACCCATGATCTGTCCAGGTGTGTCCAGCTGTCTCTAGTTAGAGACATAATCTAGTTTTATTATCACAATGATTCAAAAATTCTGATTATAGCATATTATTGATTTTCATAAACAATTTTTTAAAAAAAAAAAACCCTAATAGTATGCCTAATAGTGCAGTAGCTCACTTCTCAGTATTTCGATAGGAGTGTGTATATACATAAAGCCACTTACTTTAAATTATCCACTCCTGTTTTGTTGGCTCACATAAGTGAACTTTATGATCTAACTCTTTGTGAAAGCATTGTGGTCATTACGTATTTTGGGATAATAATTAATGACAGTGATATCTTGCAAGAAGTATCAATAAAGTATTTCCATTTTGGGAGAAAAGAAATATAACGAATTTGGAAAACAGAAAAAAAAAAGAGCAAGCATTTAAGAGTCTCTGAAAACAGATCTTAACAAATCTAATAATATGTAATGTGCTATTTGAGTTTCAAGTTCTAAAGTTTTGGTGCTGAACATCTGGAGCACTTTCATAAAAGTCCATTTTTCTTTCAGCTTTCTACCATCCTGAGAATAATGTAAATGAACTAATAACTCTCACAGATCAAATGGTTATGCATATGGTTGGACAAGATGGTTATACAAATAAACCTGACATGAATGAATCTGTTGTCAACTCAGGGAAAGTGAACATCTGCCAATCGTGTAATATGTTAATATAACACATTTATGATGACTGGCTCACTCAGAACACTGGCAAAAAATTATAGAACATTTAAACCCTAGGCAACTGGTACTAATGTATCTAACAATGGCAATTAACCACTGTAGTATTTTCTACTTCTGTACTTCTATTGATATTTGCTACAGGTTTACCATAAGCCTTCTACTGAGTGATATGGATTGGGTCATTTTTATCAGGACACATATATAAGATACAGTACCTCTTTTCCATAATTTTTTTTTCCAATTCCTTATTACTATATATAAGATACAATGCCTCTTTCCCAGTAAATTTTTTTCCAATTCCTTAATAGTGAAGGAATGAATACTTTTCAGGAAATTATCTTTTATGAAATGAATCTTTTATGAAAATGTTTACTAACACCTTATTAACACTAATGGAGACATTAATATTTGTAGAGGGCAAGATAGCTCTCTATGTCACTGAGACACAGAACAAAGGAAATTCTGCCATTGGTTTCATATTACTCACGGTATGCTATAAAAGGGACTTAGAAACCTGGATCCAGCATTCATTTTTTGTGTGACTTCACATAAGTTTTTAATATTTTAAGTATAAGTTTCCCCATCTGTAAAATAATATTAGTAATACAATGTCTTCACTATGTGAGTAAACACATAGTTGATATACATCACTTACTCAGGGAACAGCACTGGGTAAGGCCCCAATAACGTTTGATTTTTCAGATGTTGTCACCTTATGTAGGAACCAAACAGGGAAATAAGATTGCTTTTTTTACTTATTTGAAAGAATTTTCATATAAATTCTCAAGCGAAAAGCTCAAATTAGCATAAAAGTTATTTCTACAGAGCAATCTGAATCCTAAACCTCGATGATATGAAACAGCTTTCTGTACAATGATTGCATTCAGAAATTACAATATCACAAGCTTTATGTCCCCATCCTGGTGTTTACCAGGACTGGAGATATTTATTGCTTAGGGAGGGTACTAAATTAATCTTTGTTGAATGGTTTACTTTGCAAAAGTAAAATACCAGATAAGATAGAGGAAAATCTTAGTTACATGTACGGAGGGCTAGGGACAAAATATTCATGATTGCAGGTTTATCAGCACTCACACTTTTTTCATTAGATAAGTTAGCCAAACTCTTTGCATTGGTATATGTGTGCCAAATGGGGCTCCCAAATTAAAGCTCAGTGTGTTCGGGGTTACTTGATAAAGAGAAATTATATAAAAACTAAAAGAAAAAGTAAAGTCTTTTGGCATTATATTAATTTGGCCTTTCCTAAAGAGTTTATAAATATCCATCTTTTGAAGACCATCATGAGAAATGCATTTTTAAGATTCGCTCCAAAAAGTAAAACAAAAAGGTCATAAACAGCAGTTATACTAGATGAGCTCTACCATACAGCAATATTATAATATATGCACAAGAAAAAAACATAAAAAGGACATCGTTCTTAATCATTGATGTGGAGAATCTAAGAAAAAAAATGCTTTACATATTTTAATACACAAGCATTTGAAGGTGAATTTTTTTTTCCCTAGGAATTTCTGGATCTAAACATTCAGTTTTAATTTTTGAAAATACAAATTAGTAATCTTTGAAAGATGAGTCTTAACCATCTGTTTAGGGATAGTAACAAGGCTTCTTTCCTCTTTCTCTCCTCCCAAAAGATAGATAGATTTGTTATTCTTTCCAACAGCTCTGTCCTCTATTGTTGTGTAAAATTCTACTTCTGGTGGCTGAGTGGCCTTTCCTACAGGCTAAGAGTGTGTAAGAGTCTGGGAGTTGGCCAGACTACCCTTTTGCAAACATAAGGCTATGATGAATGCCATTACTTTCACAACTTCTGCCAAATCTGGCTTCATCACCTCCTTAGTGGTCATGATGCCTAATGGCCAAAATCCTGCTTCAGAAAAATCTCCAGGAGAATGAAAAATGCCAAAGAAATGAGTCACAGGAAGACTCAAGAGATTCTGTTTTACTACAAATCATTTATTTGAGAAGGATATTTTATGCTCCAACAGTGCTTCCTATCAATTGATGAAAAAATATTTTCCTCTAAAACCTGGCAGCCTTTGTTTCCTTATCTAATCAGTATTCATAGCACCGTTCCACAAGAAATTGAATTGACTTTGGTGACCACATTCAAGTCACTCTGCCAATTTTCCTTTGTTGCTGAAGCTTGTGGTATCTATGCACTCATGTCTTTCACCATGAATGAGGCGGTCTTTGTTCCTTTGTAAGCTTTTCTGCATTGGCTATGCTCTTGTGACCAGAGTCACATGAGTCGGCCTGAACTTTTATCTTCAGAGACTTTGATAAAGTTAATCTCTTATACAAACTGGATGTGAGCCAGTGTTTATAAGTCTCTACAGCAGAACAGCCTGTTATGACAAAGCACACAGCAATATTTTCAGCCAGTTGATCACAAAGCATATGGATATTTTCCCCTTCTTGGGAGAATTGTACAAGGATAGAAAAGTGTTCATCTGGAACATTTTATGTTTGGGCCGTAATGCTCGTTTCAATCTCTTGGAGTTTTAGTTGTGGCAGTCAATATCATTGTATATTCCCAGACTCAGTAATATTGAGACAGTATTTTTAGGTGCTATACTTCAGGTACAGCATTATGTACTAGAAATATAAAGAGTATTAGGATGCAGGGAAAAATGCATGATTTCAAGATTTCCTAACAAGTTTGGTTATATAACCTGTAATAAGTTTACAGGTTTTAAGGATTTGCCTCTACATATTTTTGCAATTGTGTTTATCATATGCAGTCACCTTACACTCATTTTCTTATTACTAGCTGGAGTCTAATGCCAGTTTTTTAATCTAGAAAAATATATTGTCCTTTTTTTCTGTATTTCTCTAACATTATTATCTTTCATACTAAGAAACTCAAATTTGCAGACATTCAATACCTTAAATAGATTTACTAAATATAGCAACTAATGACATCCTTTGTTCTTGATGGTTAATTCCACTCTATTCAATATACGTAGTTTATAGGTAGAAATACTAGGCATCATGATTTTTAAAGGTGTCTCCAGAAACTATATTTTCACTTGATTGCGATGGAATGAAATGCTCATGGTATATGTCTTAATGTTTTTATGTGTTACATCATTAGTGAAATCAACAGAATGATGAAGTAAAAACGGTGAATGTTAGGAACTTTTTTAGGTTGAACGAGCAGAATGACAAAGTGCATATGCTTTCATGCAGTTTATATAAACTTTTCGAAAAGTCCTTTAGCTAACACAACTAAGAGCCAATATTTAACATTTTAATTGACTCTGGACACAGCACTGTGTAGTGAAAGTTCTATATTTGTAGTTATCTGTGGCTCTATTTTATCATCAATTTCATTCTGAAATACACATTCACTTTCCTTATATTCATAATTTTACACTTGGGGAAAGAATTATAAAATATTAGCATTATATTTCAAATCTTGGCAAAAAACTTATCTGAGGTGTGTGAATTAATATGCATTCATTATAAAATTTTCAGTCTTCATGAAAATCAGTTTGATTTTTTTAATAATAATTAAATGGCCATGATTTGCACCAATAGCTTTCACCTACTTTTTCTTACTTGCATCATTGGTTAGAAGGGGGCAGGCTAAGACATCTGGAAAAATCAGTAAAAGATTATCCTTATGTCCTATTTTTGTCTGTTTCTGTTGTTATATAGGAATATCTGAGGTTGGGGTAAATCGTAAAGAAAAGGGGTTTATTTGATTCATAGTTCTGCAAGTGGTACAAGAAGCGTGGCACCTGCGTCTGCTTCTGGTGGGGGCTTCACGCTGCTTCCACTCGTGGCAGAAAGGGAAGGAGAGCCAGCATGAGCCTGTGAAGATGGGGGGAGAGAAAGTGAGAGAGAGTGGAGCGGGGGGTATAATCCTGGTTTATAAAAGTTATGTCTGTCTTCCGGGGCTGAAAGCTTTATAGTGGAGAAAGAAGAGTATTGCAAGACTCTAGATTTCAATTTATTTTTCTTGCCATTTACAATGTGTTTTAATCTCATTGAGTCTCATCTCTAAAGGTCATGAAATTTTCAAAGGTCCATTGAAAGGAATAGATAATGGGACATATTTGAAGCATTTTTAAAAATTAGGAAGTATTAATATATTTACACCTTTCAGTAAGTATATGTGGTTATGGTTTTAAGAATACAATTTATTATTCTGTGTTCACTCAATTAAAAAAAAACCTGGATGAATAATATCATTGGATGTGATTTCTTGATTGTGTGTAACTTTTATTTTAATAATATGCATTAATCTTTGGACTAATAGCAAACAGAGTTCCTTGAATGTGTAGGAGGCACTAAAAGTACAAAGTCAGACTCTAATGAAAACACCGTGGTTATCTGGGCCATTTTTCTATCTTTAAAAAATCATTTCTGACTTACGCATGTTGCCTCCAGCACTGTGTTTAATTTTGGAATTGCGGTATTTTTTCAAAAAGAACTTGGATAAAGCAGTGTGATAGGCATAGCTAAAACATTCCTATTGATACTTGGATTAAGACTCTCTGACGTTAGTCAATCAACATCTTCATATGGAACTTAAATCTTGTGCCTGAGTTCATCTCAGTATCCTCTGTGGTCCTGTAGTTGGTCCCAGCTCACTGCAACCTTGGTAAAAAGCAAAGAATTGCATTTTAAATATAACTTTCACTGGTCAAATCCTAGAATTGAAAAACTACCTTCAAATTTTAGGATCAGTGAACTTTCATGCTGAGGAAGAGAGAAAAGTCAATCTAGGGCCATGATGATGTATCTTGCCACAGAAGGCATAAGCACATGACTGGTTTTGTTGTGTAGGAAAGCTTAAGTTTCCAGTACACGATTTGGCTTAGCCAGGCTCATTAGCCACTGGGTATCTTTTGTATAAGTAAGGAAATTGAAGTAACCATTCCAACATGCTAGATCAAATCTGCAAAAAAAAAAAAAAAAAAAAACCACAATAAAGCCACCTGGGCTTGTATTTTCCGATCAATCTTTCTCCCAACATCCCTTGCTGTTCCTAAAAAATTAGAAAGCTGGAAGATGATCAGTAATACAGGAAAGATCATGCTGAATATTCAAAATGTGTAAAGCTATGATTCCAGGAGGTATATCCCAGCTTTTTTCATTATTGGCAAGTTTACCACCAGATGCTAATAGCAGATTGGCTTGTAAAGTTAATGAAACTGAGCAGCTTCCCTGTGTCGTTTTGCAACAATGCCACAGAAATACGCTCTCTTCGCCAGCTTCACATGCAATTGATTAAATTCAATCTTTTTTGCCCCATTTCTTTAGCTCTGGCTAAAAGGAAAAGCAAAATAGAGGATCTCCCTGAGGGGTAAGGAATTGGCGATTGAAGGATTCTTTTTTCCCCATCTCTGTGAAAGCAAGTCCATGGATCACTCTAGTCCTCCGGGGAGGGAAGATGCTTTAGGTAGATTAACCATTGAGAAATATTTAATACTGAGTAGAATCTCATTAATTTGTTTTTCAATAAAACCTAGTCAAAAAATGTGAAGTAAAAATGACATTCTTTATTGCATTATTTGAATTTTATCATGTTGCAGTCTTTGACATACTTGCAAGGTATGATTAAAATGCAGTTGAAACAAATAAATTGGTTCTCACAAAAATCTCTTTCAGTTGTATTAATATATTTGCTCTTGGAAAAAAGTTTGCTTCCTCCAGGTCAGGGGACACACTAATAAATTTTTCATCACCTGTTATGTTTAACATGCTACACTATTTGTATTATTTATAGCATTAACAAGTTGAAGCTGCTAAAATTTAAATATTCATCCCTGATTTTAATTTGAACTTAAGACACATTTATCCAATTGCTTATACAAGCTTTCCATTTAATGTCATTTTCAAATTTATTCCATCTAAAAGATAGTTTTACTTTGCACACCCAAGTCTTCCTACCCATAGGAGTCATTCTTCATCGCTCTCTTTCTCTCTGTACTCACCTCCAAATCCACCAAGAAGCCCTTTATGCTATACCTTTAAAATACATTCCTAATCCAACTGCTTGACATCTATCACATTATTCCAATCTACTCTCATCTATCACACAGATAATGGCTGCATCTTTCACGGACTGGAGCAGTCCTGCATCCACCGTTTGTTCTTTCTGAGCTTGCTCTGTCACCCAGGCTAGAGCACAGTGGTCCAGTCATAGCTCATTCCAACCTTGATCTCCTGGGTTCAAACGATCCTCTTGCCTCAGCCTCCCAAGTAGCTGGGATGACAGGCATGCACCACCACACTTGGCTAATTTATTTTTAAAGATCTTGTAGAAGCATGGTCTCGCTTTATTGCCCAGGCTGGTCTCAAACACATGACCTAAAGTGCGCTTCCCAAAATGCTGGGATTACAGGAGTGAGCCACTATGCCCAGGCTTCCTGAATTTTTGATCTAATACAGTTCATTCTTCACAAAACAGGTAGAGTGATAGTTTTAAATCATGAGTTCATTCATGCCATTCACATGATCAAAACTCTCCAATGGTTTCTTACCACACTTAGAAAAAACAACACATACTTCTCCCAAGAAGCTCCAAGGCTTACATGAGCTGCCTAACTTTCCAAGCACATTTACCAGCTCCTCTCTTATAAATGTGTTCCAAATGACTGACATTCACTCTTCCTTGAACAAGGCTGCACGTTTCTTATTTACTTCCAAGGCACAAGCGTTGTATAAGCATTGGGTGAGTATTCCCATTCCAAAAGGCAGAAAGAGGCCAAAAGAAAGGGGTAGCAGGCCCCATGCAAGACAGAGACCTCCAAAATAATCTCCCTTGACTCCATGTCCGACATCAGAGCACACTGATGTTCAGGGTGGGCTCCTGAGGCCTCAGGCAGCCCCATTCTCCTGGCTTTGCTGGACACAGCCCCCGCGGCTGCTCTCAGGACTTGGAGTGGAATGCCTGCAGCTATTCCAGGCTGAGGTTGCATGCTGCTGGTAGCAAATGGGGTTCACTGCAACATCCCTGTTCCCACAACTCCACTAGGCATTGCCCCACTGGGGACTCTTTGTTGGCTCTGACCCTGAAGCAGGTTTCCGCCTGCACTCCCAGGCTTTCCCACACGTACTCTGAAATATAGATGGGAGCCGTCAACCCTCCACCACCATAGTATTCTGGGTGCCTGCAAACTTAATATCACATGGTTACTGCCAAGGCTTACAGCATTCACCCTCCAGGAAGGAGGCCCAAGCAATACCTGGGGCCATTTGAGCCACGGCTGGAGCCAGAGCAGCCTGGATGCAGGGAGCAGTGTCCTGCGGTGGCACAGAACAGCAGCACCCTGGGCCCATCCCCTGAAACTGTTTTGTCCTCCTGGGCCTCTGGGCCTCTGGGCCTGTGATGGAAGGTGTTGCCCCAAAGATTTCTAAAATGCCTCTGGTCCTTCACTCATTTTCTTGACTATTAGCACCTGCTCCCTTCCATCCCTGTTAATCTCTTTAGCAAAGGGCCTCTCAGCTGCACCCTTGGATTTCTCCTCTGCAAATGCTCTTTCCTTCTCTACCACATTACCAGGCTATGGATTTTCCAAATTTTTATGGTTGCTTTTCTTTCAATTATAATTATAAATTCCACACTTAGGTCATTCCTTGGCTTCTGTAATTCAGGTAGTTCAGTGTCAGCAGTTAAAAGTAGCTACACCACTTCTTGAATGCTTTGATGCTTAGAAATTTCTTCTGTCAAATACCTTAGGTCATCAATCTGAAGTTCGGCCGCTCAGAAAGGTCTAGAGCATGGAAACAATGCAGCCAAGTTCTTTGCTAAGGCACGGCAAGGGTGACTTTTGCTCCAGCTCCCAATAATTTCATCATTTCTGTCTGGGAGCTCACCAGTATGGCCTTTACTGTCTATAGCCTATCAAGGTTATGATCATAACCACTTAACCAATCTCTCATAAGGTTCAAATTTTCCCTCATCTTTTTGTGTTCTCCTGAGCCCTCCAAGTGGTCCAAGCTTTTTCCGTTATCTAGTTCCAAAGCTTCTTCCACATTTTCAGATATCTTTCCAGCAACACTCCACTCTTCAGTACCGTCTGTATTCATCCATTTTGTATTGCTGTTAATATAACTGAGTAATTTATAATGAAAAGAGGGATTTTTTGGCTCATAGTTCCATAGGCTGTGCAAGAATCATAGTGCCAGCATCTTCTCAGCTCCTGCTGAGGGTCTCGGCTGCTTCCACTGATGGCGGCAGGTGAAGGGGAGCTGGCATGTGCAGTGATCACCTGGCAACAGAAGAAACGAGAGAGAGGGAGGTGCCAGGCTCTTTTTAATTACCAGCTCTTGAAGGAACTAATAGAATGAAAACTCAATCACCACCAACCCCTCCTAAGGGAAGGCATTAATCTATTCATGAAGGATCCACCTCCAGGACCCAAACACTCCCCATTAGGTCTGGGATCAAATTTCAACATGAGGTTTAAGGGAACAACGGTCCACACTATAGCCTCTGTGTATTGGTTAAAACTTAGTAAACATACAATAAATTTTAAACGAACAAATGTATGAGTGACTATGTTGGATATATTGTGGAAGATGTTAAACGTCAGGACAAGGTGAGCGAATTTTGTCCTTTCTTGTTTTAGGTCAAGATAAATCTGGATTGCAAAAGTCAGCGATGTTATGAGAGAAGGTGCGATGTCTGAGGAGGGCCTTGCCAGGTAGGCTTAGATGCTGGCCAGACAGACGGGGAACGGAGAATGGCATTCCTGGCACAGGAAACAGCCTGTGCCAAGGTACAGAGTTAAGAAACAATACAGCGTGTCAGGGAATTCTAAGTAGTTTGTATTGCCGGAGTGTAAATTGTGGGGTTGATTGTGCGGAAGATGATTTGGAGAGGTAGGCAGGAGCAGAGTGGAAGCAATAGCATTTTAGGCAGAAAGCCTTGTAATTTGAAGCCTTAAAAGCCTGTAGCATCTGAGCAGCCAGTTCGTCTTTATAGAGATTTCTACATGAATAGGGAACGACCTGCCAAGACAAGCATGGAACCCAACCAGAGGACAGAGCTAGGCAAAGTCAGCCAGGCCCCATCCCAGCCTGAGAGCTGTCTTCTAGCTAGTCACAGATAGAAGACTTAAGGAACTCCCAGTAAGGAAACTTTGGCAGTAAGCAAGAGAACAACTAGGTGGTGTATATTTTGTCACTAGTTAGACATATTTTTATCTAGTTTATTTGTTCAGGAAGCAGATATATAATTCAAACATAGATGCATTTTAGTTCCTTGTAATTCCTTGGTTGCCACATACCAGAGGTGCATAATGATATTAAATGTTGTAAAATTGTGTTAAACAAAACACGCACAAGAAAACCCTGAAATGAGACAGTCCTAACCAGCTCTTCATCACAATCCATACTTGGGATGAATCTGCCAGCTATCAGTGAGTTCGCTTGGAAAAATTGTTCATCGAGCTGCTACATTAAGTTAGGTACTAAGTACACAGAGATAAGAAGGGCATAGATCTTGACCTTGAAGATATTATTGAGCTTAGAGATGCTGACCATCTAAGTGGTTTCTGGGTACTGTCACTGAATGGATATCACCTGGAAAGAAGATGCATAGTGGTTTAAGAAGTGAGTGGGATTAAAAACAAAGACCTATGTCTTTGGGAATGGGACCTGGAATGAATCTTTAAAACATAAAGATATATTATTAAGGACACAAGCAAATTAAAAAGAACAAAAAATAATGTAACATATCTCCATGTACTTCACATTGAAATTTTTAACATATTAATATTACAAATTTGTCAGTTCTTTCAAGTTGATCAGTAGATTTAGTTCAATTGCATTTAAAATGACATCAGAGAATAGGAAATAAGAGACATTTGACAATTTATTTATAAATATGAATACATAAAAATAGCCAATCTAATCTTGAAATACAAAGGTAGAGAACTTACAGTAACAAAAACCTTTACTTACTACAAAGGTATACTAACTAGTACAGCGTTCATAGGCAAATAGACCAATAGAATATAATGGAGAGTTCAACAACAATTCCGCACACATTTTAACAGTTGATTTATGAAAAATGTGCAGTGTTAAAAAGGAAAAGGACTGATTTTATAAAATGGTGCAGTATCAATTAGATATCTATATGGAAAAAATAAACCCACAATTTACCTTGATTCTTATCACTCCATACACAAAAATCAATTTTAGGTGAGTTTTAGTGTTGGTGAAGATGTGGAATAAACATTATTTATGGAATAAAACTGTTAAATCACTTTAGAAGATTGTTTGGCAATATTTAGTAAAGCTGAACATATGCCTAACCTATGATTCAGCTATTCTACTTTTGAGTAAAACCCAGTAGAAATGAGCACACGTACATACCGGGGACTGAACAAACTCGTGCACAGAAGCATTATCAAAATAGTTCCAAACTGAAAACCATCGAGGAGTCCACCAACATCAGAATGAATAAGTAAATTCTAGTGTAGCTATAAAATATTATATCATAATGAAAGTGAACAAAAACAGTATGGATGAATCTCAAATATAAAAAGTTAAATAAAAAAAGTCCAATAATTAAAGGTTGCATACTATGTAGCATTATTCTAATTCTACTGAAGATATTAAGTTGAAGAAAGGTGACACACATCCAATGGTTATATTTTCTAATAATAAGCATGTTGTCATAACTGGGGATTCAGTAGTCAGCAATAAACAGTTGGAGTCAAATCCATGTATATTTCTATTTTTATTTTTGTCTCCTAAGCCAAAATATTAATTAATCACTATATATCCTCCCCAAAGAAAGAGATAGGTAAATAATTATACATACAAAATTATATATAATAAATAATAATTATATATCATATATTATACATCTAAGTATAAAATATTAAAAATACATATCCATACCATTCCCTTACTCCTCTGATAGGAGATATAATTACAACCAAAAAACAAGTTTTCCTTCATAATAAAATAATTATTAATAAATGCTGAATAATTAACTTGGCTTATAGTTGTATATGAATATATGAAATAATAATTTCTCAAAATATTTGAGAGATAATTACATGGAGATATATAATACTTTACTTAATGGAAAGGAGAGATATTTTAAATGTTTCAACATTTCTCATATTCCTTTACATATTTATCACATCCCTATTAAATTTGACATAAGATTTTAGAGAATTATCATTGATTTAATGAATCACAATGGGTGAACACTATGAGACTATCAAACTATAGAAACAAATATGATGGTAGAGTATCCCATATGTAAGAATACGTTTTTAGAATACATATATAAAATGGAGTGAATGTTACTGTCATACAATAAGGTATATTAGTGTATATACAAACATTCAAATAAAGATAAAGAGATAAAGTTTTAGATGGAAGAATCAGTTTGATGTATAAGATAAAAGAAAATCTGAAAACAACCATGCATAAGGGCTTTCAATGACTTCGATATGTGAAAAGTATAATAAAATAACCAACTATTAAAGAATTGAATGGGAATTACAACTATCTAAAACTTCAGTTTTTTACAAAAATAAAACAGATGCAAATATAGTGCTATATCATTTTCACAAAGAAAATTTAAAAATATATAAATTAATTTATATTGCATTGATCTTCATAAAGAAAGAAAATTCTGTTTGTGTGGCATTCCAGAAAAATGTATTCTTTAATAATACGCATTATATGGTAACATCAAGGAAATTCAAACCAATCCTATCATAGGATGCCTAAAGTGATTTCCAAGAAAAATCTAATATTTTTTGATATTTAGATTTTTTATTTGTCTAATCATGACCACATCCAATAGGGACTATTACATGGTTTAATTTTGGTTAAAAAATAAAGTTTTTAAAATCTTATTTTTAATTAATTAAGGCATACTGACACTGTGCAATGGGAAATAATGACCTAGGGTGGAAATCAAGATGATACATTACATCTGTTTCTATGTAAGTCCTTTAATATATCTGACACTTGGTTTCCTAATCTATAATGAATAGAAATAGATTTTTGTTTTTTACTTGCTAAATACTGACAAGGTCTAGCGAAGACTCGGGTGACCTGGGTCCTTCATTCGATAATAATTACCTGGGGAAACGTGAGCATACTTGGAAGTCTCACAGGACATTCTTAGCCTCAGCAGACTTGGTTTGCTCTCCTGTGAAATGAATCAATTGCTTAAGATTGTTTCCAATTCTAATATTCCATATCTCTAATTTACTCCTTCTGACCGATAATTTATGATATAATCTCTTAAGTAGTTCTTTGATATTCCAGGATAAAACACTGTGAAAGCACAGCACATTTTTTTTTCTTTTTTTTTGAGACAGAGTCTTGCTCTGTTGCCCAGGCTAGAGTGCAGTGGCGTCAGCCTAGCTCACAGCAACCTCAAACCCCTGGGCTCAAGAGATTCTCCTGCCTCAGCCTCCGGAGTAGCTGGGACTACAGGCATGCGCCACCATGCCCGGCTAATTTTTTTTCTCTATATATATTTTAATTGTCCAGCTAATTTCTTTCTATTTTTAGTAGAGACAGGGTCTCACTCTTGCTCAGGCTGGTCTCGAACTCCTGAGCTCAAACGATCCACCTGTCTCGGCCTCCCAGAGTGCTAGGATTACAGACGTGAGCCACCGCGCCCAGCCCACATCTTAAAACATTACTATTTTTTAATGTCTTTTCTTCTCTTATCCTTTCCCCAAGTTTGTAGCCAAAGGCATTTTCTCGTGAGGCAGTTTAACCCCCGTTGCACCATATCAACCCAGAAACAAAGCAGCCTTTTCCAAAACACATGCGTTACCTAGGGCTTTCTCTTGCTTTGTCTTTTGTCAGGCAATTCAGCGATTTATGCCATATTTAAATATCAGGCGTTAAATTATTGACAAGTGAAATTGTCCAGAGAACACAAAAAAATGTTAATTTTAATTTGCTATACAGAGATTGTTTCCATTCTTTGTTAATTCCTATATACTGCATTAAATAAAAATTATGGGAGGCTATTGTCTTAGACCAAGCTACACCAGGCTCCAACAGACCAGACCAAACCAGAATAAAGTCTCTTATGCCAAACGTCACATACCCAAACTGAAACTTTAAGGAAGCAGAGAGACCCAAAAACAGACCAGTTTTTCCTAAAAACGGGAGTTTCCAGTTTACTAAGTCAGCGTAATAAGCAAGTCCCCTCTGCTTTAAATGCCAACTCCAAAGTAACCTGAAGTTAGCTGATGTTAACCAATCAGATGATTTTCTATTACTGTTTTTGTGTTCCCACCTCACAAAACCCACTGTTCTGCCATTGCCGAGCCTGAGCTCTCATATTTTGTAGAATGGAGGCTGTCCAGATTCATGAATCTTGAATAAAAGTCAATTAGATCTATAAAGTAAATCTGTTGTAATTTTGTCCTTCGAAAACTTCATAGGTTTCTGTTTCGCTGTTGTAAGGGTAACTTACTTCAATTACTCTGAGGGTGGGTTGCAGGGAAGACTGGGAACTGGTAAATCTCTTGGTTACCAGGCAATAACTTGACATGAAGGCAATGATCAATATCAAGATCATTTCTTTGGGAACTATCAGTTTTTTCAAGAGAAAAATTCTCCAGTCTCAGATTGTGGAGGCATATCTCATTGAGGAAGAAGATGCAAGAAATTCCAGAGTTCACAAGGGCATTTTTGACCCAGTTCTTCTGTTTTCATTTCTGGGATAATCCCTCTCTATCAACTGCTTCTGATCTGACTGAACTCTGAGCCTTTCTGGCTAAATTTCCATAAATATTAAACATCTTATTTCCTGTGGAGCCTAGGGTTAATTATGCTTACACACTGGAGTTTGTAGGATGCCAGTAGCTTTCTGGTGGTCCAACTTTTCCACACTGACATTCTCTTTATTCTTGAGTAATTAGGCCTTTTTATTTCTGTAGTGTAATGTTAGTGAGATTTCAGAGGGAAAGGAGGTAAATATATGTGATGATTCCTCCACTTTTAACAGTGTTAGTTACAATGGTGATCTTGATGAAATCAGCCAACGTCTGCCCAGCCCTTTTTTTTTTTTAATAATACTTCAGTGTTATGACGCAGATGAAATGAGAGAATTTAGAGAAAAATGTGACTTTGAAATGGACCGAAAGTAGTCATGGATGTCTTCAGTAGAAAACTAGATTCTGTCTGAGTGTGTGATTTTATGGCATCTCTGGGCTTTTCCTTATCTTTGAGCTGTTTTACAACTTTGTAAGTTGTTGAATACCAATAATAATACAAATCAATCTTATCCGTAGAAATGCAGATTTGTTTTGGAGATAGGGTTGATTCTTGCTCTGTTGATGTTGAGCAGTTTTGCATCTATTAGGGAAATTAATGCCAGCCTTTCTGCCTGCCCACATGTGTTTGCTCTTTGAATTCTCCTTTCTACCCTTTGTAAGATCTTTCTGGTGCCTACACCAATGACTCAATATTTGACATGTGTACACTTCAAATTTGTATGAGAGTCACTATTATACCTTTTAAAAAATATTCTCTGATTATATACATTTATACAGTATAAAATCCCAGAAAATTTTTAATTTTTAATCTTATGGTTTTATAAAAGCAAAATTATAGTTTTAGATTTCAATTTGAAAAAAGGAAACATGATTTAAGAGACAATGACAGGCATAGCTAACATAAATGATGGTAAAGGAGAATTAAGATAGCATACTGAAGATTTGTCATGGAGACATTATGTCAATGCCTTTGAACTTGCAAAGTAGATAGACCTGATTTTAAAATGAAAACTTGGCCTCGTGCAGGAGGATCTCATGAGCTCAGGGGTTTGAGACCGGCCTGGGCAACGTGGTGAAACCCCTTCTCTACAAAATTATTTTAAAAATTAATGCATCTGTAGTGCCAGCTACTCAGGAGGCTGAGGCAGGAGGATCACTTGAGCCCACGAGTTTGAGGCTGCAGTGAGCTATAGATCTCACCACTGCACTCAAGCCAGGGTGACACAGTGAGACCCACCCCCTCTTAAAAAAATGTAAATATAAACTTCTCTAGTTATTGGCAGAGTGATATTGGAGGGCCAAATATCCTATATCTGAGTTTTCTTAGCTATACAATAAAGATAACAATGAAGATTGCTTCAAAGAGTTGCTATGAGGGTTAAATAAAATAATTAATGTAAATTACTTAGCAGAGTGCCTTTAATATAGTAAGCATTAAGTAACTGAAAACTAAACAGACACCAGATATGGGAAATTAATGAAATTATTGCAAACAATCATAGTGTATTTTAAAGGTAAAGCATTTGACAATGTCTCCCAATGTGTTGTGAAAATATGATTAATGATATCTTTTCATTGTGCCTTATCAAAATAATATGGTATTTTCCTCCAACAGGAAGTTAATTCTTAGATCAAGGTTCTTTTTCTTAAAAAGTTAATAGTCAGAATAATCATTGTTAGCTTAGAAAGCAATTTTTATATCATACAAATGATATTTTGTGGTCATTCCCATGAAAGATTATAATGATTTATCACTTTTGTGCAAAGCCCTGGAGCTTTGTTCTCTTCTCATAAAAACTCCTCACATATTTTCCTCTCAATTTCTTTCTTTTATGTACACTGACCTTGAGCAATGATAATAACTACTGCTTGTGAAAGGGGAAATACCATTAACCATTCTTTCCTCTCACTGAGAGTTCTGTTGATGATACTGGTGTTGCCGCCGTTGGAGATAATAGGTGCAGAGGTACTTTAGCTAATGAAGCATGGTCACAAGGTGACAGCTAGATGTTCTGGGACTGGTCTCTGAAGAACAGTTGTTCTTAATATTACAAACTTATTTCCTATTATTGATAATTTAAATACTTTTCTTTTTTTCACTACAGATATCTTATTGCATTTATAATAATTTAGAGCTTTAGCAGAAGATCAGAAGGGACCTGGAGAAAAAGGAACAGAAGGGAGAGAAATTTGTTAAATTTCTATTCGTTCCCTTCATGACAAATTTCCCTCTATCCCAGGGAGGTTGTACAAGGAATGTTATGAGTTACATATGATTTCAATTGTTTCTTTTTCACTGGTTGTTCCCATTAGCATAAGGAGACAAAAATGGACAAATTCTCTCTGCCCTGATGTCACGAATCCTGAAAAACAAAAACAAAGAAAGAATGAAGGCTGACATGAGAGGACAATGCAAATACTGGTGTTATCTATGACAATGGTTTTACTTAGAGTAGTACTAAAATAATTTTTGCCCGGATGGTTCTTGAATGATTGAGGAGAAGCTGGACTGGCCAGGCACACAAATAAAATATGATGCTTGATATTCAAAAAGGGAAAGAGACTAAAATTTTTAAATGCCTGAATAAAAATAACATGGTGACAATGTGTGTCATTCACTGTTCACAATAAAAACTATCTCCCCTCCTTTTTATTCTTCAGAGCAAAGACCGAGACAAAGAGAGTTTGAAAGGATTGCTTAAGGCAACCCAACTAACAAACGGCAGAGCTGGTATTTGAACTCAGTCCTGTCCTGCATGATTTGAAAGACATGCCGTCCCTAAAGTGCCATGTCAACTGAAGATGGAGAAAGAATGTGGGCAAACCTGGCAGGAGAAAGCAAGACCTGAAAAGACTTAGAAACCAGAAGAATGAGTGAGATGTATAATCCTTTGTTTTGTTCTAATTTTGAATAAGAGGATTAAGGATTAATGATATTCTCTGAGACTGGGTAAAAACAAACGTTTTGTTGTTCACAGATGAAAACTAAAGGTATCTTAGATTGGGTACATATCCAGCCATTTCCAGGCTCTCTGATTGGCAGTGAAATTTTCTTTTGGTAACTCCTAGATAATAAGAGCCTCTTCCCTGTCTCTGATTAGAGCTATTTCACTGTCACAGATGACTAGATTTCCCCTCGATTTTTTTCTAGAAATGTTACGGGTTTTGCTTTAATATATAATTGAGATCCTTCACGAGTTATTTTTAAGGGATATTGTTTTAGTACAGGTCAAGGTTAAACTAAATTTCTACTTCTTTCCTTCTTAGACAAATAGTTTGTTTTGGAGGTAAGTTATAACAAGGAAAGTCATGGGTTAGAAGATTAGAAAGGTGAAATAATTTTTCACAAGTCATATTACTATTGTATTAAATGCTGGAGCCAGGATTAATTGCAGAAAATCTTTCCCTCTAATCTATACTCGAGATCTGTGGTTCCCATCACCCCGGGCTGTACCCTGTTAGGAACCAGGCCAGAGAGCAGCAGGTGCAAGGTGGGTGAGCGAGCAAAGCTTCACCTGTATTTAGAGCCACTCCCCATCCATCGCGTCACCACACAAGCTCCGCCCCCTGTCAGATCAGCAGCGGCATTAGATTCTCATAGGAGCAGGAACCCTACTGTAAACTGCACATTCAAGGGATCTAGGTTGAACGATCCCTGTGAGAATCCAATGCTTGATGATCTGAGGTGGAGCTGAAGTGGTGATGCTAATTCTGGGGAGTGGCTGCAAATAAAGATGATCATTAGCAGTCAGCTTTGACTGCACAATAAATGCAATGCACTTGAATAATCCCGGAGCCATCCTTCACCGCCCTCAACCCCTGGTCCATGGAAAAATTGTCTTCCATGAAACTGGTCCCTGGTGCCAAAAAGTTTGGGGACCACTGCTCTAGAGCACCAAAATCTGCCCCTTTTCACAGGATTTTTTAATTTATTGTAAATAATTTATTTTTCCTCCATTGTTACAAATGCCACCCAATTATAAGTTAAACTCATATAAAGTGTGATTGTCTCTTGACTTTCATTGATTTGTATTTAACCAACGTTCTATTGCTCATTCTTTTAAGATGGCAGAGAAAATAATACTCGTTTATTTATTTTTCACAGCTTTAACAAGGTATAATTGACATGCAATAAACTAGGCCCTTTCATTTGTCTTGTCTTTTACCCTGTTCTGAGACAATCAATGTGCTCTATGTTACTGTAGATTAGTTTCCATTATCCAGAATTTTATAAATAGTATCATATAGTATGCACCTTTTGTTTATGTCTTCACTCAACATAATTATTTTGAAATTTATCAGTTTATCTTTTATTGCTGAATAGTATTCATTATTTGGATGTACCCTAATTTGTTTATCCATTCATCTATTGATTGGCATTTGTGTTACTTCTAGCTTAATGCTATTACAAATAAAGTTGATTTATAAAAGTAATTAAATTTAATTGTAAATAAAGCTGCAATGAACATTGGTGTATAAGTTCTCATATAGACATATGGTTTAATTTCTCTTGGATGAATATATAGGAATTTCCCAAAATGGTTGTATCATTTTTTATTTCCATGAAGAGTAAGTTCCAGCTGCTCCATAACCTTGAGAACACCTAGGATGGCATAGTTAGGATATTAAAATTGTACCACTTGATTTTTTCCATAATTTATTTTTGAATTTTAATTTTATTTAAACATGTTGGCATAATTTTTGTGTGATCAAATCTTCCTTTTCTTCTATGACCTTTTCCATGCTCTTAATCCTGGGAAGTGTTTATTCATCATGATATTTATGCTTCAATTTCCTCATTCTTATAGTTTAGAAGTTATTTTTAATAATTTAATCCCTAAAATTATCAGCTGTGTGTTCTTTGTCAAACACTGTAACTCTGAATACCTCAGTTTCCTTATATGTGAAAAATGCACATCATTATTAGCTCTCACATGTAGTGAGTCTGAAATTTTACATGAAAATATACATACACGTAAAGTGCTGAGAAGAGAATTGGCCACAGAATGAGGGCTCAGACAGTGTCAGCTCATGCTGTTTAGAGATTTAACACCTGGAGTTATTTTCCTAAATAAATGGAGTCAGCATTATTCATTGAACACCTCATCCACACTGATACCTATTTCATATTTTTGGAATATTCATATTTTATGTATGCATATGTAGCATGTCATCAATGTTATTTCTTTGCTGTTTATCAATAAGCTATTGCACCCAAACAATGTTGGGCAACAAATTGTTGTAAGAGTTCTTAATTGTTGTAACTTTCTTAATTAATGGACTGGAAGTACTTCATTTGTCTCAATCAGACAGACAAGGTTATGCTGTGGTAAAAAAAAAAAAACAAAAAAAGCAGTGAGCTATGATCTATCACAATATAAAGTTCATTTCTTATATATACTCTGTGTCAAATACGGATTGTCACTGGGCTCTGAACTCTATAGTCACTTAGGAACACAGGTTAATGTGGCTCAATCTTTAAATGGACTTCTACAATCATCTCAGTAGGGTGAAGTGAGCATGACACATCACACACTGGCCCTCAGGCATCCATGTGTAAGTAACCCATATCATTTTTGTTCACATTTCAGTGGACAAAGCCTGACATAAGGCTACATGTAATTAAAATAAAGTTAGAAAGTAGAGTTCAACTATGTGCCTAGGAAAGAACTGAAATATTTATCGACAGATGTATTCAATGCTATACCATATTTACTCTTTTTCATAATGTTTATCTATTCTTGCCCAGTCATGTTTTCAGACAAAAATAAAGAATTGCTTTTCATCAATGACACTTTAATTCATATCACATTAAACGAATGTTTGGAAAGAATTTGGAGCCCAAGAATTTAAAAATTTTATAATTTATATCAATTGTGCTGTTCTCCTTATGAGTGTCTTATACATTTCTTCATGCATTTAATCTTAGTCTTGTGTTTGTAGCTACTTTGACAGTAAGCAACCTTTTTTCTATTATGTTTCTAATTAGCAATGGCTAATAAACTGGAAAGCTACTAATTCTTAATACTCAAGTTATCATCAAACAATAAATTTGATAATTAATTATGACATTTTCAATTTATTCTTTCAGAATTTGTTGTGATTATTCTTTTGGTATACAGTCGTGTCATGGAGATAATTTCTTTGTAGCTGTCTAATAATCAAGCCATATATTAATATCTCTGTTTTTTTGTCTTATACACTGGTCCCAAATTATAAGCAACGTTAAATGTTTAATAGAAAGAAAAAAATACACTCAAATGTAAAAATCACTGTATATTTGCCCTTTATATGAAATAAATGCAAAATTAATGTCATAAAGGAAGACCATGTATGCTCTACTTCCTTCTTCTTGTTGACAGGAGTGCAGATGGCATAAAGGAACACTAGGATTGTAATGTTCCCACTAGTTTTCCCATTCTTCTAATTAATAAAGGGCTCTGGAACAAACCTTACATTAAATAGCAGAGCATAGAACATATTCCTGAATCTTTGGACATGGGATGATGGTTCCAGAAATTAATACGGTGAAAAAGGATAATTTTTTTTTAATATAAAGGGAAAGAAATTTACTTTCACCTCTAACTTGGGGCAAGAAAGGATAAAGAGGACATTCTATAACTGAAGTGTGACTTTAAGAATAGAGATGTTTAATCTTTACATTTTGGATCTTTATAATGTGGTACTTGGACATAATTAATAATCCAACATATTCAATTCATTAGTCCATTTTCTGTTTCTTATAACAGAATACCTGAAACTGGGTCATTCTAAAGAAAAGAAACATTTTCTAGAGTTATGGAGGCTGAGAAGTCCATGGTCAGGGAGCTGCATCTGGTGAGAGCCTTCTTGCTGCTGGGGACCCTGTTCGGAGCCCCAACGTGGCCCAGAGTATCACTTTTCTGGGGTGCTGAGCATGCTAATGTGCTCACCTGCTTGCTCAGGTCTCTCTTCCCCTTCTTATAAAGCTACTAGTCCCCCTCCATGATAATCCAATTATCTATTCACTCATTAATCCACTAGTCCATGTAAGGATCAGTTCATTCAAGAGGGCAGAGCACTCATAATCCAATCACCTCTTAGAGGCCCCACCTCTTGATACTGACACCTTGGGGATTAAGTTTCAACAGAGGTTTTGGGGGAGACATTCAAACCATAGCACTCAGTGAATGAAGACTGTTACCGCAACAGATGACTTGTATTGGGTGGAGTGGGATGACACAGGAAGACAAAGCCCTGAGCTATTCTAGCGAATGGAGACACCCACCAGGAGAGCGCTCCTGCGGTGGCAAGTTCCCAGATGAGGAGGGCTGGCTGGTTGTCTATAATGACTCAAAAATAACAGATGCCGTGCTATGGGACTTGGCGAAAATTCTCCAAGTGAGTATTAATGTGAAAAAAGTGGTGTCATCTTTGGACGTCCCTGCTTTCAAGCTGCTTTTAAAGGCCTATGGCAGGTAGCCAAAATGGTCACCAAAGTCCTCCTTCAATTTTGGGTCTCAAAGTTCTAGTATAAAATGACCTATAACCATCCCTGGAAAGAATTTCCATTGGAACTCTTGATAATTTTGGCCAGTGGGTACTTGAGCAGTATTTTATATAGCTTAAAAAACACAATTATGTGATGTTTTTGCTTTACTAAGTTTTGTGTAAGAATTCACATCTTTTAAATTACTTAGTACTAAGAATAAGGATTGATATTGTCTCCCATTTTTTTTAATGGCTGTAGTGAAAAAGATCATGCTAATTTCAGGTAGATAATAAAAAGACTTAAAAAAATGTTGGTTCTTTAGGCTCATCAATTCAGCCAAAAAACTTTTACTGAAATCCGTGCTAAGTATCATGTCTTCTATAAGATAAACAGTATTAATTTTCCACTTATTTTGCTTATAGTATAGTTGGGGTAAAGGATTATAGCCAATTGAAATATAAAATAGCAAGTCAAGATAAGAACAATTTAGTGTATAACTGAATGTAAAATAGTTTTTGTAGTTTATAAATGGTTAACATAGACATTGAGTCAACACGGTATACCACAGTAGTTTGAAAATTTTGCCTTTATTTATTTTTATAGCAAATATTTCTTCAAAGAAATTCCAATAATTTCTTTCTCAGCTCCTCAGACACCTCTAATTAATCCGGAGTCTCCAAAAAAAATCTAATTTGAAAAACCCTACAGTTTAAATTCTGTCTTTCTATCTGAATTCCAAGCATGGAGATCTTTCCGTAGGCTTGGGTTGTGAGGGAAGACTATATTAAAGAAACAAGAAGAATGAGTAGAATTTTGGTTAGGAGAGAAGAGTTGAGGGGTCATTCCCTAAAATAAGCAGAACAAAATAAAAATCTTAGGGCAAGAAATTAAGATATGTTATTTAGGACTACCTTTGTTAGAGCAGACATTTCATCTGGAATAACAGTAAGAGAAAATGTCAGGATAGTCTTGAGAAAGATTTTGAAACCAGACAAGAGTTTGGACTTTATCCTGAGAAGTATTTGCAAGTCACTAAAGATTTTTTGTGGACATTTGTATTATCTCAGTTATGGCCAAGAAGGCACAAGCTTCTCCTTTTTCTGTCTTTCTAAACTAAACATTAACCCAAGAGTTCTAACCTTCCATGTAACATGGGTTCCAACAGCTCTCTTGATCTTATGCATCTAAGATCTAATTGAAGATCACTCAACATACATTCAAAGTGAAGAGCATAAATGTTATTTTAGGATATCTCTGACACTTATACTACAATATGAAAATATCTGTGCTGCTATTGGCGACATCACATGCACTGCTATTAGTATTATGGTTTGTTCACTGATTCACAGTTCAAAGAAATGACAAATTTTGGTTGTATCTTAGTGAAAATAATCCATCCATGCTCACAAACCCTCTGAATTCTAGCTCTTGGACCTTAAATTAAAAACTTATCTTGTAATAGATCAAATTAGAATGAGAAGGGTTGGGAATTTGATACCTCATAAAGTAAACATTAAATTTGTTTCCTTTGAGAATGCTTAAGGTAGGTATATAGAATTTTAGAGAATTACTACTTGTAGCTGCAACCCTAAAAGTGTTAAAATATGCTTATTTCATCAAAAAAATCCTTTAAATTAACAGTGTAACATTTTTACCTGAACATAGGCATAGCAATTTATCAATAATTATGAATAACTTATTGGATTGGTAGGAAAAAAATATAGCAGTTCTATGAAGCATTGTCTAGAAAACTTAATAAAATGTATGATGACTTATCCAGAAATTTGTCTATGTTATTACCTAATTAAATTTGTTCCACAAATTTCCAGAGCATAAAATGGGATCGATTTCTTTCTCAATTACAACCCCAAATACTGGCTAATTTAATTGCATCAAGAGTCCTCTTTTTTGGGTATCTTGTGGGTGGCATGAGTTCTCCTATATACGTATCATTAAAATATAGAGAAACATATACATTTTTTGGTTAGATGTAAAAAATTACTTTGATAGAAATCTATGTAGTAAAACTGGCCTGTTTCTTATTTTAAATGCACAAGTAAAATGCTAATAGAAGATAAAATAATATTTTATTTCTAATTTGAATTACATGCTGCCTAACAGAAAATAAACTTTGCTATATTTAGTGCTGTAATTAGTAAGTAAATTATTATCATTTCTTATTTTGATGCAAGATTCCTTGCTACAAAAATAAGAAAGTACCTCAATTGAAATCTGCTGTTAGATTCTTCCTCTAACTCTGTTTTTGGGTGTTCATTTTGCGAATTATCACTATTTATATACACAAAATAAATGCTTTTCTTTATCCATGTAGAAACATTGGAAAAGCATGCATTTGCTCTTAGAAAAAAAATAGCAATTAAAAACAATTAATTATTTTAATGTCCAGTGGGTTCAGTTCTGCATTTTCAAAATTCCCTATTGCAAATATGAGGTAGATGAGGTACTAATATTAAATATAAATATTATAACACGTTAAAAATAAGATGTATCTGCCTCCAGCCTGTCTATGCTTCCCTGAAACTATAAGCAAAAGTCAAATATCTAATGGACTACTTTGTAAATCGAACCAAGTGTTATGGGAAGAAGAAAGAAGGGATGTTAGGCAAAACACATAAAACTTTCAATAATCCAAAGGTGAAGGCTGGAAAGGACATCTACTAACATCTCTGAAACTCCACTGCATGCCCGATTGGGTGATGTGATGCAGGGGGAACATGAAGTTAGAAAAAGACACTGTTCTCACCCTTAGGAAACATGCATCCCAGCTTGGAAAGTCAACATGTCAATACAGCCAAAACTCAGTTGCTGGGCAACACTTATTAAAGCATGTAAGTCCAGAACCAGGGAACTGTGGCATGAAATGAGGAATAAGAAAAATACCTAAGGTCAAATGAGACCTCAAATTATATGCATGGGATATGCAAATTTAAGACATCATGTATGACTCCAGTTTCAAGGTAGGACACTGGGAAGGCCAAATGCTCGGCCTGACTAGGTGTTTCCAGAGTTAACCAAGGACATAGACCTAGAGTATAACAGTGGCAGTATCTGGGGAATGCACTAGTTTCAGTGAGGTCCCAAATCTACCATAAAAAAATAGTGATATCTCTCAAAATAGCCTCGTAGGAGAGAAACTCCAGTTATAGAGGCTTAGAGATATTCAGTAGGATGAGGTTGCTAAGGAAAACCCTGAGTGTCTTCATTAAAACTTGGCATCTGGCAAAAAGTCTCTTTGATACCTGTGATATTATGATATGTGTGTGTGTGTGTGTGTGTGTGTGTGTGTGTATTTTTTAATCCATGGTTCCTGGCTCATAACTTTCATAGCTCTCGTTATTTCCCAAGTGACAAGAACAATAAGCATATCTTTTGTTAAAGTATTTGGCCCTTTGTCCTTGGTTGCTGAAGCAGCTTCAGAGTGATAATTGTGAAAGACAGTCTTTTGTTAAAATGCTGGGGTGCTTTAGGCCTCAGAAGCTGGCTTCAAAAAACAGAATCTCTCTCTCTCTCTCTCTGACCTCTCTCTGCCCTCCCCTCACCTGCTTTTCTTTCTCCCAAAGGAAGACTATAGAAACTAAAAACATACTCTGATCTTTCTCACTTTTCGGCCTTGGAGCTAGCCATAAAGATTCAAAGACCTACCTTGTCTGGTTATAGGTCAGAAGACCCTCATTCCAGAAGGAGTGCTGTTCCATACCTGGGAAGAAGGAACACCGCACAGGAGGCCATGAGGATCTAAACAGACAGGCTTGCTGGGTTTCCCCACTCAGTCTATCAGTATTAGATCAAATGCTGTTTGTCCAATCACATTTCTACATAGCTGTCCATGCTTCAATCATTCCTGTCCAGTGAAGTCTCCATAAAAGGCCCAAGAGGATGAGGTACGGAGAGTTTCCGGAGAGCCAAACACATGGAGGTTCCTGGAGGGTAGCGTGCTGGGAGGGCATAGAAGCTTTGCACCCCTTCCCCCATGCCTTGTCCTATGCATCTCCTCCTCTCTGTCCTTTGTATGTCCTTTATAATAAACCAGTAAACGTAAGCAAGTGTTTATACTTGCTCTGTGAATCACTCTAGCAAATTAATAGAACCCAGGAAAGGGGTTATGGGAACCCCTGTTTATGGTCGGTCAGTCAGAAGCACAGGTAACAACCTTGGGCTTTCAACTGGTGTCTGAAGTGGGAGAGAGTCTTGTGGAACTGAGCTGTCACCCTGTGGGATCTGACGCTGTCTCCAGATAGGTAATGTCAAAATAGAATTGAAGAACACCTGGCTGGTGTCCACTGCAGAATTGCTTGCTTACTTGATGTATGGGGAAGGTTCCCCCCAGTATGTGGTGTCAGAAGTTGTGAGAGTGTAGTGGGAGGAACTGAGTTTGCTTTTCCTATACAGTACACTTGCATGTAAATGTATTGCTCAGCTTTCCTGGGAAACATATGGGGGAATACAATGGGCAGATGGTCCCAGCAGCTGCCTTCGTGGATTCACCGCTGCACTCATGCCAAGGCTATGCTTCTCCTATGATTTTCCCAGTCAGTGAGAGAGCACAGTAGAGGTTCTAGTGTTGGCCTATTCCCTGTAGCATGTGTGATTCCTCTCATGGAAGACTTTGGGTCTGAGACACCCATCAGTCTGGTTGAAGTTTGTAGAACTGCACTGTAGTCTGAGATTCTTGCTCCTTAATCTGCTCCCTTCTGCCTTTCCTTCCACAGATCTATATTACAGTCCAAATGCCTTACCTGTGCACTTTTAATCTTTCCCTTTTATCCATCACAGACATTTCCCCTCATAAATATCTTGAATTTCTAATCTCATCTTGGCATCTGCTTCTAGGAAGCTTTAAACCAACACCAGAGCCTATCTTCATATTACCCCTCTCCTTTTCTTTCTCAATTACCAATGCAACCTGAAGGTCTTATTCATTTCCACCACATTCTCTATCCAGCATTTCCTGTATTTGAACTTCCTCCATCTGCCAAACTCTTGCTTTTCCACTTTTGTTCCTGCTCTCCCCCATCCTTTCCTTCAGATTCCTAATTATTCCTGATTTGGTTTTATGCTTACTTATCTGACTATAGCTTAGAAGCCTGCAGATCCCTCAAATGGCATATCCTCAGTGGTTTAACAATAAATTCTCAGGGAAAAAAAACTGTGATGCCTAGTGGTTGTCTATTTCTATTATGTAAATACTCTCATTATGGTCAATTTGAAACTGCCAACCTACATCACTGGAACTGTGGTTGGGAAGCGATGCACACAATCTGCTCTCGCAACCTGTGCAAGCTGGGCTTTGACGCATCAGTGCACACCTCTCTTCTCAACTCTTCCGGGTTCTAGCCCCTTCTCCTGGAAAAAAAATCTTTGTGTAAATGTTGTCTCTTCTATGGCCTCCCTGGACAGAAATTAGGTGGACATTGACATAAGTGTGAATCATAATCTCCAGGATTCTTTTAAAAATTGTTCTGCTTCTATTAGTCTGTGCTGCTATAACAAAATACCTGAGACTGGGTAATTTGTAAGAACAGAAATTTTTTTTTTCACAGTTCTGGAGGCTGTTGAGTCCAAGATCAAGGTGTCAGCATTTGGTGCGTGGTGAGAGCACAGTCTCTGCTTCCAAGGTGGTGCCTTGTTAATGCATCCTCCACAGGGGATGAAGGCTGTGTCCTCACATGACAGAAGAGTGAAAGAGCAAAAAGGGCTTAATCTAGTCTCCTCTCCCTCTTTTATAAGGAACTAATCCACTCATAAGGGTGGAGACTTTATAATGTAATCACTTCCCCAGATGGTTCCAAGTCTTAATATAACCATGATGGGACCTAAGATTCCACATGAATTTTGGAGGGGACACATTCAAACCATAGTATTCTGTCCCTGTTCCCCCCTCAAATCCTCAAATTCATGCTCTTCTCAGATACAAAATACATACATTTATCCCATTAGTCCCCCAAATCTTAACTTGTCTCATCATCAACTCAAAAGTCTAGTCTGGAATCTCATCTAGATCAAATTTGGGTGACACTCAACGTACAATTCATCCTGAGCCAAATTCTTCTCCAGCTGTGAGCATGTTAAATCAAATATCTTATGTGCTTCCAAAATTATGATGGTGGGACAGGAATAGCATACACAGTAACATTTCAAAAGGGAGAAGTAGGCAAGAATGCAGGAATAACAGGTCCAAAGTAAGTCCAAAACCCAACAAGGCAAACGACATTACATCAAGGCTGGAGGTAGACCTTTGACTTCATGTTCCACCTCCTGGATACACTGGGGTGGGTGTCGAGTTTCAACCTCATGGAGGGAAACAAATATAATATAATGTTTTCAGTTTCTTGGATATGAAGGCCACACAAAAAGATTTTATATAAACACATAGCACAGAAAGTATCACATTCTTTGTATGCATAATTACGATCTGTGTGATGATGAGGTCTTGCTGCAAGGTTGCTAGAAAACCATAACATTTTGCATTAATTGTGTAGACATTAAAAACAAAAACAAAAACAAAACAAACAAACAAAAAAAACAAGGCCTCCTTTCATTGTAAGGATCCCTTTACCAATATCATGGTAAGAAAGCAAAAGGAATTGTATAGAAATACGGGGAAAATGAATTGGTCTGAGAACTAGAATGATGTTACAAAAGTTGGTTTCTGTCATAGAGAGGGATAGAGTATCATTTCAGTTGCAGTTAACTTCACATAAGCTACTGGAGATGGGCATAGAGCTTTCTTGATAAAAATATGTTAATCTTCCCATCATACTCTAAGAAAATAATTTGAGTAAAGTTCTCAACTTTAGGTTTTTAAAGTTGAAAAACTTAAAGTCATGGACACTAATTGCCTTGTTCCCACATTGTCCAACCTGATTCCAGCAGACGTCTCTTTTATCTTGCCAGAATGGTTACTACGTATTATAGTTTCCTTGTAAATCTTTTGGCTCTTCCTCTTCCTAAACTGACATTCCTGAAACATACTTCCTGTAAACCAAGAGCTTTTTCAGATCCCAGAAATTTTAATGATTGTTCTATTCTTCTAGCCACCCAGGAATAAAAAAAATGGAGATACTTTTGTCATTCTCATCACTGTATCTACTCAGTGCCTACAGATTTTGTAATTGCTATATTTATAAAGTTATACATATTTTTTTATTTCTTATTACAAAAACTATAGTAACACTTTCTCTTTTGTAAGAGAAGGCATAGAAAAGTATTCAAGGACATAAGCATTGAAAGTAGATTCTTGGGTACAAACTGATTCCAACACTAGAACTTACTGATCAAGAGGTGGACATGCAGATCAGAAGTCAAGTGACACAATGGTATTGAAATGTTGGCTCTTCCATTTGTTATTATAGTTTTGTGAGTCTTGGAGATTTAGCCCCTTTAATCCTTAATTTCCTCATCTCTACAAATATAACGATTGTAAAAATAATGCCTCTTTTAGAAAGCTATTGGATGATTAAAGGAGAGAATGTAGGTCAATTGCTTAGTACTTCTTCTGGCTTTTGAAAGAACTTAACAAATTCTAGTTATTGTTGTTATACATCAATAGCAGTGGCGTGCTAGGGCCAGCTCACAGAGGTGTTTCCCAAATCCTAATTCAGTTACCTCACATTAGTAGCTTGAAATTGGCCATGGTACGAACATTTATTTGCACCACAGAAATTAGCAAATAATACAAAACAGTTTGTGTGTGTGTGTGTGTGCGTGTGTGTGTGTGTGTGTCCCTCCCAAGGGAATTTGCTTCTAAACATTTACTAGCACACCGCTGATGTTGGGTTGATCAATGGTGTGCTTTGGGCTTTGGCAAGATATTCTAAAGAGATCAGAGATAAAGCAATGAACAAGTGAGTAAGCAGAATGAGTTCATTCCTTATACATGTTGGTCAGGAAGTGAACTAGGTCCTCAAGCAAGAAGCTATAATTGAAAGAAGATACTTAGATCACTAAGAGTTTGGACTCTTCCTTTGTCTTGAATTATGTTGAGATGTGTGATTCTGGTGGATGCTAAGAATCTATTAAGCTTTGGTTTCCTGTAAGCTAGGTTCTGTCTAGTGAGTCACAAGACAAAGATGATAAATCATATTTTATATTCCAATTTATCCATATTTTACTCTCTGCATCAACTTGCTGACTAGCGTTCAGTGGTTCCAACCTTGTCTTTGCTGTGCTACGGGGTACATGAGGAAGGGAGAGCAGATGTCCACTCTCGGGCCATCAGAGTGCTGAGGCAGAGCACTGGCACCAGCTGGCCACTTGTGAGAATAATAATCACTGAGTCCCCAATGACAGGGTAACCTTTGGGGAGGAAAGTTGGGCTTAATCATCCTTCTGTCTCTTCCAATAAGAAGACTCTTTTTCAAATGCCAAATTTAGTATTCTACTTTATTTTTAACCAAGTATTTTTTCTTATTCTATGGGCACCTTAATTCAGACTACTGTTTCTTCTTGTTTGTGTTGTTGCATATTCCTCCCATATTTCCAGTTTCTAATATTTTTCTATTCCAATTATCCCTATGCTGAGAAAGTGTGTGTGTGAGGAGAGAAAGAGAGAGAGAAACTTCCCATTAATTTGTTTTATCTAAAATATATCATACAAACTCATCTTTTGATGTTCAACATCTTTGTCAATGTGGTTTTAACCTGCTTTTTCAGATTTGTCTTATTTTACACACTCCCATATACTATACACACAACCTAAACTGAGCTATATATTTGTGTTACATGATTTGGACTTTTGTGCTCCATGCAGTTTGCTAAGACTATTTCCTCTACTTGTACACTTTTCTATGACATCTCTGCTTGCCACAACCATGTAAAATTTGCGCTACACATTTTATGGTCCAATAGTACCTTTCATCATTTTTGATTGTGAAAAAATGCTCTTTCTAATCTCTGAAGATCCTTAACACATTGCAAATTTTTCTTTTGACAATTGTTACATTTGGTTTTGGATTATTGTTATTGGGGGACTGATTGTATTTAGACAGTTGGATGGGACTGGGTGGTATAATTATATGAACTTTGGCCAAGATAGAGAAAGTCAAGAGCCAGGAATGGCACAGCTGCCTTTTATTATGAGACAGATGAGAAGGAATGGGATACACTTGACTTCAAACTGAGAGGATAGTTGAATAGGTAGACACAGAATTCAGAGTATATGGAATGCTCAGATGAGATTCATGCAAGGGTGCCAGCATTCCTAAATGGAGGTTAGGTAGGGCAGGCACCTATAACACTGAGTGATCAAATTATAATACAACTCTCAAATAGCTGATTATCATCAGAAAAATAATTAGGGCACAACTACTGTCCTAAGAAGAGTTAAAATAAAAACTAGGCAGAATATTTGGGTGGAACTCAAAGTACAGTCTATATTTTTTTCTATATTTGGGCATGCATGACAGAGAAAGAGGACAGGGGCGCTTTGACCAATGTGAGTACTCAAGGATAATTGTAAGGGGCAGGTCAGGCTCTGATTCTTAACAAAATCCAAGCAGTGTTGACAGAGCTCAGATTTGAGAGGCTAATTCAGACTACACCTGGGGGAGAGTGGAATTAGGCCTGAGGCTTTAATGTACTCACTGCCTCTGTAAAGATTAACTGAAGACCCAGAAGAGCCTAAGCCCACTGACATTGATGTTGGAGGCTACTGAGCAGAGGACTCTGTAGCAGATCCCTGGGCTGTAAGAATTTCTGAGTATCAGATTATATGGGGATAGAGCTTCAATGCTTGATACTTACCTATCTGTATTTTGAACCTATGGAGAGCAGGAATTTGTCTCATTAACATGTTTATTTCTTGAGGCACCTGCAACAAGATTTTGCTTATAGAAAGTTCTAAAAAATGTTAGGATTAGATACAATGTAGGGTATTGTGGCAGAACATCTTTATAGCACAGTAGAGCTCAGCATCTGGGTCCTGTGTCTTTTTTCCTTATCTGCAAAGTGGTGATAACAACACTTTTATATTGTAATATTGTTGTAATAATTAAATGAAATAATTTATGTAACAATTTTTACAAACCTAGTAATTAACAAGCACTCCATATAAGCTAGAAATAATTTTGCTTTTATAATATATATCATCATTATCATCCTTTTTATTTCTATCCATAGATTTAGAAAAGTTAGTCTAATTACAGTAAAGGTGAGATGTCCTTTATTTTATTTTCTATTCCACAGGTTAAGCATAAGAATGCTATAAATCATTCATAATAAATCTATGCTTGAACCAAAATTATGTGTATATCTTTGAGTTGCTCATATTAGGCAACCTATATAGACTGTAAAAGATTTTACATGCTTGTTTTAAGTTTGTTTGAATAGACACTCATACATACTGTTTAAACCTGGCATCCACATTGAATGTGAAATTTTCTTCAATTAAAGAAGAAAAAGCATATCATTTAAAGGCCATATCGTTTATATCATTAATAAATACAGTACAATAAAATGCAAGTATGATATTCTATCATGTAACACAGTTTGCTAGTCTGTTATTCTCAGAATTTAATTTAGGAGAAAACATATACATTTTTCTTAGATAACACATCTTATAAGATTACAAATACTGATGGTGTTGCAAGTTGATGTAATGCAGAAGAAAAGTTAGAAAGCATAGCAATATTATTTCTGAAGAATGGGACAACTCCGTGACAAAAATGTACATTAAAAATAAATCTTTCACCTGCTTAGTTAAATATATTCCTAGGTACTTTATTTTCTTTGTTGCTATTGTGAAAGGTCTTGAATCTTTGATTTGGTTCTCAACTTGACTGTTATTGGTGTATATGAATGATACTGATTTTTGTAGATTGATTTTGTAACCTAGGACTTTGCTGAATTTATTTATCAGTTCCAATAGTCTCTTGGCAGATTTTTTTGGGGTTTCTAAATGTAAGATCATATCCTCAAGACAAAGCGATAGTTTAACCTCTTCTGCCCCCATTTGGATACCTTGATTTCCTTCTCTTGTCTGATTGCTCTGGCTAGGACTTCCAGAACTGTGTTGAATAGAAGTGGTGATAGAGGGCAACCAGTTCTAAGTTTTCAATTTTTTCCTGTTCAATATAATGTTGGCTGTGGGTTTATCATATATGACTTTTATCATTTTAAGATAAATCCTATCTATGCCTATTTTGTTAAGTGTTCTTATCACAAAAGCGTGCTGAATTTTGTCAAATGCTTTTCCAGTGTCTATTGAGAGCGTCATATGCTCTTTGTTTTCACTTCTATTTATGCAGTGAATTATATTTACAGATTTGCATATTTTGAACCATCCCCACATCTCTAGGATGAAGCCCTACAGGGGGAACTACAAAACAGTGAAGAAGGAAATAGCAGAGGGTATAAACAGATGGAAAAGCATACCATGCTCATGGTTCAGCAGAATCAACATTGTTAAAATGTCTATACTACCCAAAGTGATCTACAGGTTCAATGCAATCCCTATTAAAATACCAACATCATTTTTCACAGATCTAGAAAAAATAATTCTACGTTTTGTATGGAACCAGAGAAGACCGCATATAACCAAAGCGACCTTAAACAAAATGAACAAATTGGGAGGCATCAATATACCAGACTTCAAGCTATACTACAAGGCTATTTTAACCAAAGCAGCATGGTAGTGACACAAGAACAGAGACATAGACCAATGGAAGATAACAGAGATCCCAGATATAAAACCCATCCTCATTTTGCCATCTGATCTTTGACAAAGCAGAGAAAAACATACACTGGAGAAAAGAATCCCTATTCAATAAATGGTGCTGGGAAAATTGGATAGCCACATGAAGAAGATTGAAACAGGACCCACGCCTCTCACCTCTCACAAAAATCAATTCACAGTGGATAACAGACTTAAACCTAAGACATGAAACCATATAATTCTAGAAGAAAATGTTGGAAATACTCTTATGAACATTGGCCTAGGGAAACAATTTATGAAGAAGACCTGAAAGGCAATCACAACAACAACAAAAATAAATACATGGGACCTGATCAAATTAAAAAGCTTCTGTACAGCCAAGGAAACTATCACAAGAGTGAACAGGCAATCTATAGAATGAGAGAAAATATTTGCATGCTATACATCTGATAAAGGGCTGATAACCAGAATCTATATAGAACTCAGGAAAATCAGGAACAAAAAAAATCAAACAACCCCACCGAAAAGTGGGCAAAAGACATGAACAGAAACTTTTCAAAAGAAGATAGACTAATGGCCAAAAAAATATATGAAACAATGCTTAACATCTCTAATCATCATGAAAAGGCAAATCAAAACCACAATGAGATATCATTTAACTCCAGTGAGAATGGCTTTTATCAAAAAGTCCCCAAACAAGAAATGTTGGTGTGCATGTGGAGAGATAGGAACACTCATACACTGCTGGTGGGACTGCAAACTAGTACAACCTCTATGTAAAGTAGTATGGAGATACCTCAAAGAACTAACAGCAGAACTACCATTTGATCCAGCAATACCACTACTGTGTATGTGCCCAAAGCAAAGATAAAGAAAGATGATGACAGATAGCATTTTAGGGAGACTTGTTCTTAGACATCCATCACAACACCCTCATGCTCACTGACCAGAGTGTTGTCTTCTGAAAGAGTTCAGCTCTGTGTCAGCACGCCCTTCTCGCCAGAGTTTCAAGTCCTTCTCTCCTAAATGTCCATACCAGGAGCAAAAGCTTAGGCCAGGATAAACGATTCTCCCCAAACCGAGGACTGTACCAAAATATACTACATTTTGCGTTTTGACAAACTTGTTCCCCTTTTCCTGGACTGACCCACCTGGACATAGTGTTTGCTGCTGCTCCTTCCTCTTACCTGAGTCTCAGGGCTCACACCCTCTTTTCCTTCCTTGATCCTTTCCCAGGCTTTAGAGCTGGACTTCCACTGCTGCTGTTCCTTGTTGCAAGGCGGACTCACCAGGCTGGTATGACCAATGATCCTCAAATCCGTGTGACAAATGTATCATTTGTTTCTTTCCTAATGCTAATCCTCCTGCTCTCACCCCAGCAGTATCATCAAATCAATCAGGATCTAAGAGATAATGTTTGCCAAATCAGGGAAAGTGCTAATAAGCCTGGACTCTAGGCCAACATTATCTGTATCTAGAGACGTAGATAGGAATTCTTCAGGAAAAGAGTAAACATATCTTTCTCAGGGTTTTTAATGTAAGAGACAATGCTATGTGTCTGGCAATTTTAGGGTTCCTATGATATGTCTTCAAAACCACAAAAGAATATTCAACGAGAAAAAATTTGACTGCATTCTTATTACTATAATAAGATAATAATGCTAATTCAGATTGTCATAAGCAGCTTTAGCGACTTGATTCTAAAAATATGGAATGTATTTAACAATGTTTATTTCATATTTTTGGTAATATTTTGTGACCATCTGCCAGACTTCACGTTACTACAAGCACAGGTATTTTGTGTTTCTCAAGATCCAGTAAGTACCTTTGCTTCAGGGACAGCTTAATCCTCCTTGAGAGAATTTGGCTATACAAATTTTCTTATTTTGGTGAAGTACATTTTCTAAATTATTTTGTTTTATTTCATTGTGTCAATTTCATGCCATCTAAGTACCAATTACTTTTAGAATGAATTCCTTTCTCTTAGGTATTTTTGACAAATTATAAAAAAAACTAGTGAAAATGTATTGAATGACACACCTCGAAAGAAGGAAAAATGTATTTGTTATTTATATAATATTCTATTTTCATATTAATGGATACCAACTTTTCTTCTCTAATTGGTGAATTAATAAGGAACACCAGACAATTTGACTTAATCTTGGGAAAGCATCATGGACACAATAATATGTAAGAATTTTAAAATAAAAGTTGAGAAGTAAATCAGGAGTGAGGGGCAGAGAGGACTCTGTAGATGGGAAGGATATGTCAGGCCAGCGAAGGGAGATTTTGGTAATGTTTCGGAGGTAGGTGACTACTGTGGACATCTGAACAAGTGTGTGACAGGGGATAGATATTTGCTTTAAGAAAGTACCGTGGGTAAGTAGGAGAATCCACTGTATAACGTAACGTTTTGAGAGAAAAATGATTGTAAATTCATCTGAAAAAAAGAATACCCATTTCACTTCCTACAATCAAATACATTCCAGACTGTTTAAAAATTTGAAAGAGAAGAAATAAAATGATAAAAATACTGAAAGGAACTCTAAGTGAATGTTTACTAGGAACTTATTTAGGTATGACACACAAAACTAAAATCAAAAGGAAAAAGATTTATGCATTTGACAATGAGAATTTTTAAAACTTCCATTTGGCAAAATGGCTAAACACAAACAACAACCTAAGAAAATTATTTTATACACTGAACACATACACACACACACACACACACACCTGACAAAGGGTTAATACATTCGGACATGATGCACTTTTTCCCCAGGCCCTTATACCTTTTCCCTCTCCATGAAATGTTCTTGTGTCTTCTTCAACTGGTTGACTCTCACTCTTCAATCTCAATTTGAGCGTTACTTCCTCAGGTGATTTTCACTGATCGCCTGGTGGCGTGACTCTGTGGCCTCTCTTACTACCTACTTTCTGTACCAGGGAATCATTTTCCTGCCCTTGTTATAGCTGTAATTGTTAGTGTCAATCTTCTTTGCTAGACTCTAGGTCCCAGAAGGAAGGGACCATGTTGCATATTCACCATGGTATCTGCAGCTTCTGACACGTATTTCTTAGTATACAGCAGCTCTTCAATCAATACTATTTGCCATTGAAATGAACGACTACTTTAAGAGATCATTACAAACTGTTAGAGGCAGCAAATGAATAGGCAATTCCCAAGAGAAAGCATACAGAAGCCCAAACAGGATAACTTGTGCTGCATCAATAATAATCAAATAAACATGAATTAAATCACGTATTTATGAATATACCATATCTATCTATAACATGCATGTGTGTATTCTTTGTCAGAATACTTACGAAAATTAATAACATCAGTTGTTTATAAGAGTGTGATGAAGCATGCCTCATAAACTGCTCCTGGTAGGAATCTCAATTGGTACAAATTTTCTGAAAAAACATTGAAATAAAGAAATGCCATGTTAGGTTTAATAGAAAAAGAGAGTTTTAACATATATATGTGTACATATGTGAGTGTGGCTATGTGTGGTATTCCATTTTTATAAAAATACATACAGACATATAAATTCTAAATGTCCAAAGAAAAATTCTGGAAGGATATATGCAAAGTGTTAACAGTGCTTGTGTCTTGGCATTTGTTGGCATGTCTACCTTACTAATTATTCATTGCTGTGCACTTTCTGTCAATCCAACTATTTTGGTCTAAATTATAAGCCCTTTAGAGGGATGAGTGAATAGACAGAAAACTAATCAGACAGATGAACAGAGGTAGAGTTTGAAACTTGGGAGTACAGACAGCTTATGTTGGGTTCTCCCAAAAGTAGAGCTTGAGAGAAAAAATTATGTGCAGGTGGTTGCTTTTAGAACACTGTCACAGGTGTTCCAGGGAGGAGAAATGAATGACAGGGGAGAGAAGCAGGGAAGGAGATAAATCCACTGAAAGACTTATGTGATCAATTTGACCATCACATCTGGTGACTAAGTTTCTCCATCCCACGGGCCTTTAAGGTAAGACTAATCATGCCTTCTACGTGGAAGATGTGAAGTCCGAGCTTCCCGCCCTCCCTAGCACACATTTCCCCATGGGGGTCAGAAATTGAGGAGTCAAGCCCTGCCAGGTGGATGTGACCGAGCTAATTGGAAGGAAATAATGAGGAAAACACAAATAATTACTGTTATTGTTCATTTTGGAGTGAGCATTGCTGTGATAATAAAATACCAGCAGTAAAATAGGGCTTGAAAGCATTCCTTTGAGAATATATCGGGTTACCCTTTGGGAAAACCCCCTCCGCAATCTATAGAGGTTTCAGTTGCGGCTATTTCTGAAAACTGAGAAAACGAACATAAGAAAAGCCAAATTCAGTCTTTCTTGAGTTTCTAGCATGGACTACTGAGAGCTCAGAAAGACGTTAGCCCCATTGCACCAGTGGAATCCAAAGACAAGATACTGGTTTGGGGTACTAGGGAGTAGGGACTTCAACGTAAAACAAGCAAGGAGGTGTCCTGCTAAACACCTCTCTATCATTTCGGTATTCATCTGTATTCAGGAAGTGTTTTCAAATCCTGACTCCCCGGTAAAGATTTGATAACTGGAAGCAATCATGCTGATTTTGGTTTTGATAGCATCACAGGGGAGAGGACGTTTTAAGTGTTAGATTTCACCTCTGGCTGGCATGCCAAATTGTCAACAGATAGTGATCTGGGGACATTAACTTTCTTGTCTCTCAGTAGTGCCTCACCAACTCTATCAATGCTCCCCCTTTTGATAAAGAAAAAAAAATACAACGTACAGGAATTATTTTTAGAAATGTGTTCAGAATTTAATATGAAAAGTTGTTTTAGAATTTTTTTTTTTTAAGATGGCATCAGAATCTCATTTGCTCTGCTGTGGAAAACAAAATAAGATGTTGCTTACTTACTGATTAAATATGTTTCCATTGACAGATATTAAAAGAAAATGCCAATAGGCATGAATGGGAAATAGAGTTATACATGACTAACTCTCATTTATATATGCAGATGAATGAGTTTCAGGTTTAAAAATGAATGACTCTTACCAGATCCGAGCTTTTACTATTAAGAAGTTAATATCATTGAAATTCTGATTAAATTAGAAATGTTCTAAAATGCGGCTAATTGCCTTTTCCAAGTCAAGAACAATGTGGAGGTGAGTGCTTTTCTAAAATTTCTTTTTAATTAAGGCATAGTCATTCATTTCAACTGTTTTGTATTTTATTGAGCATAATTCTATTAATAGGAGCATGATCCAGAGGTAAAGGTATAAAGCTAGAATAATTTGCATAAAGCTAGAATAGTCTGCCGCTCAGCCTCTGTAACTACCCAGCTTCCCGAGGCTGGCCAGTCATTTAGGCTTCAGTCCTCCCTACTCTCAAAGGACCGTGAGATGCTTAAAGAGGCAGAAAGAACTCAGTTAAGCATTTTTGTTTGAAGGGAATTTGAAATAAAGGATATTTACTTCTGCTAGCTTGAATTTGTCTCATGTTGGCTGATCTATTACATTTTTAATAGGAGAAATTGGGGAAATTGATATCCTTTCATTCAATTGACTGGTTCCTGTACACTGTCCAAAGTATATTTCTTTTTCTTCCAAATGATCTAGAATATTCATCCTAGGGGAAACACCCTGGTCATCTATCTTCTCCTTTAATTTCATTCCCAATCTATTCTTTTCCTGATCTTTTCAACCCCTATAACTTACCATAACCTTCCCCTATCAGTTTCAGATGTATCTATTGAACAAGTTACTGAAACACTCAGAAGTTTCCTGACATCCTTGATGTTACCCTGAATGCCCTCTATGACAGACTGGAATTATCGATGTCAATGTTTTATTTTTTCAGTTAAGCAGAAGAACTATTTGTTTGTACATGGATGTTGCACTTGGCCATAGCATTAACTTTGTTCTAATAGGATATGGACAAATTAATGGTTTTTTTTTGTTGTTGTTGTTGTTCCAATCTAAGCCCTTAATGGTTCTTGCTGTGTTCCTACTCAAATTCTTGCCCTCTGTCATCCCAGTGAAAACTTACTCAGGTAACCATGGCTCCAAGGGAAATGAAAAGATGTGTGGAAGATATCTGAGCCTACCTCAAAGTCTAGACGCAAACCCAGAAAATCTGCAGGCTCAAGAAGAATAGCCCCAGACTAATGTATGGGTAAGAAAAATAAATGCTTGTGTTTCTTAGCCACTGATTTTAGGACTTAAGCATTGTTATGGTGACAGATAAGCAAAACTCCATCCATTTACCAACCTAAATGAACTGAAACTTGACAATCTCTACTTCTCTATCCTCACTTCGATAAAAATTGCTATTTTACCTATATCATTTTTGAGGTTATCAAATCCATTTGGAAAGGTGTAACCATTTTGGAGTGCAAGCTGACATCATCTATTTAAATTGAACATCTACCTATCCTATAATCAAGTACTCCTGGATATATGTTCAAAAGGAATCCTCACCCAGGCTCATATAAGGGCATCCATAAGAATATTCCTTTAAGTGTGATTTGTGTTGCAAGGAATTGCCCTTGCAATAATCAGAGTGCCTACAGTAGCAAGGAAAGAAGTCTATTGCGTTCACACAGACAACAGGCAACAAATCAGTAACAAAAGAGATTCTTTGTCATCTCTTATCCAAGAGATAAAAGATATCTAGAAACCATTAAATCTCTTATAGTGACCATGAAATAATCAGACCATAAAACCAAATCCTCAATCATTGCTGCAACCAATGAGGAATCATAACTTAACGGCCTTTTACAAACCAAAAGCAAAAACAAAACACCAAAAACATTCCTTACCTGTCTACCAGGGAGTATTACGTAGCAGTCGAAAGCATAGTTATAATTGTAAACACAGCAACGTGAGGAATTTAAAAAACATAATATCAAAAGAAAACAGTATGCAATAGAATGAGATATATAACATAATGATATTTATGAAAATTAAAAACATGAACACATATAAACAGAAAATATCAAACATTTAAAAACTTATCAAAATGGGTCTCTGTGAGAGGAGTAGAGTATGAGACATAAACATTTGCACAAACAATAAATGGGGCAAGAGGCGAACTCCAAAGCTCTTAAAAATGAGGTTGAGAGTGTGCTACAGGCCAAGAGCATCATAGAATGAAAACTCTGTATCTGAGCTTTTAAATAAAATGTTTTAAAGTTTCTCCCCAAACAGCACAAATATAATCATCTTACTTTTCTCTGGTAGTTATTAAAATGATTGATTTTTTTCATTTTGTCATTTGATATATTTGGACTTTATTGTACTAGATGGTATACAATTATGATTTAATTTTATTTTCTTTCCAAATAACTAATTCTCTTAGCATCTTTTACAGCAAAATCTTTATTTTTTCCTACTGCTCTGTAGTGCCTCTGTGAACATGTATTAATTTATTCTACATAATCTATGGAATGTTTGGAGGCTATTTCATCTTTCATCGAATTATTTTTCTATTTTTGTACTAGTGCCTTAATACTTAAATACTATAACATTATATAATTTTGGAGGTCTTCCACCGAGATGCTTGATGGATCCACTTGAAACAACAGAATAAACTTTATCACCAGAAAGGTGGTGCAATTTATGCATGACATAAGCCTCCTATGGTAAATCCAATGTGACAGTAAAACTTTGTTGACTCTCCATTTTTTTAAGGTTTATTTCTCCTCTCCAATATTTTTGTGTCTTGTTTTTGGTTTGACTTTGTTAAAGGCTGATAAGTTATTTTTCCCCATTGATGGCAGCAATGATTGGGGTTAGGTTTTATGGTCTGAATATTTGTTGATCACTATAAATGGATGAATGGTCTATTGAGATCTTTTATCCCTTGGATGAGAGATGACAGAGTCTGTTATTGAATTATTTGATTGTCTATCTATTTCAGCTCAAATCAATTAAGAATTTTATGCCATTAGGAAGGAGAAAAGTTCTTTACTAGCTGGATGGGTGAGTTTTTCTGTTTCTATATTTATTCTTGGCTGAAGTTGTAGAATTGAAACTATCAGCACGTTCTATGTCTGTATGTCACGGTGTCTGTAATTTAGCACGGCCTTTTCCTCTTACTGTGAGTGAGTGTGCGATGCTTTGCTCTCTCGAGAGTATTAATAATTTAGATGCTGATTAATGATTTAGACCCAGTCTGAAGTGTGCGTGCTGGTACAGGGGCTTTCTTTAAAACTGGGGATCTGTATTGAAGGAAAAGGGTGTTATGACCCCTGTATAATCTCTCCGGGCAGAAATTACGGGCCACGGTGAGGTTAATCATATCTTACGGTATTTTACCGAAGCAGCTTCACAGGTATGTCCTCTCTGCCTTTTTGTACCATTAATGTCACAAATTTGGACAGAGACTTCTCAAATAAATTTAGCACATTTTACACATTCCATTTTTAACAGGATATGAAAGTTATATTCTGGGAAAGGTGCACAAAGATGTTCATGTGACATAGCTGAAAATAATAGACAATGGTCACAATTTTTTTAAAAAAAATATTATTATTATTTTTCCAAGAGAAAGGAGAAAACCATAAGAAGCTTGGAAGGTGTCTGAATACTTCAGGATTTGAACAAACCTGGAATACTAAACGCGTGCGCGCGCGCGCACACACACACACACACACACACACACACACACACAGAATCACACATTCAGAGTCCCCCACACAGAGAAGCTTGTGCATGAGGGTTTATCCGTGTCTTGTTTTACTGAGAGCTTAGAGATGAACAAGGACATTTATGTAGCCCAAATAGAAACAAGTTAAAATTTAATTTTAGGCATCTCTCCTCTCTCTCTCTCCCTCTTAGAAGTCAGAGATAACAAAGAATGAAAAACAAATTCTCCTTATTTTCTAATTCAGAACATCTCTTTCTATCTCATACTTTCAAAACTAGCTCTGGGACTCCCTAGTCCTATCTTAAGCAAAAGCCCGTTAAACCATTCCCCTGTCGACAGAGCCATCTTTTCCGTGTCTTTTTCTCTCCACCTCAGTTGCAACATGGCTTTGAAGGCAGTACATAGAGAACATTCCTCTAGTCATAAGCATTGTGTTCCATCAACCGGGACAAAAGAACAGTTTTGGTTTAGGTAAAAATAATTCTTTTTTGATTATATCAATGCAGTTTGATATTTCTATTTTTTCTTCTTCTTTTTTTAACCTATTCTTTGCTAATTATTTTTTTTCTTTTTAAACATTCAATATATTTTAGAAGTGTTTCATACAATCAATGTATAGTTGGATTTACTCATATAAATTAGTGTGAGCAGTATTCCAATTTATATTTCCGTTCCTTCTTTATTTTCTTTTGGGTTTCTTTAATTGCTCCCTAACTTTTTTCAACTCTTCCACGTTCAGCATATTACAGAAGTGTTGTGTATAATCAGCATATAATCAGCATTTAGTTGGATGTAGTCATGCAAATTAATTTGAGTGATATCCCAATTTGCTAAGAATGTGATTATCTTGTACTCATTGTGCTTCTTCCTTGGACTTCAAAGATAGAATTTTTATACATAATTTGACATTCTCGAAGCTTTCTCTTTGACTGTAAGCCAAATTAGGAACACTTCAAATTCCATAATGCATCACTCCTACAGTCCTCAGTTTTCCCTTCCACCTGCAGATGACTTCATATCAGATGTGGTAGACCATGAACTCTTCTATATCTCACCTTTTTAATGGAAATAGAAGGTAGTATATCATAAACCCAGTGAGAGAGAAGACAGGGCATCCTAAATGAGTGACTTCATCTTTCAGATTTTTACATTTCCTCCACTGGAAAGTTGACGACATAAGAGTATCTGCCTCATGAGTTTTTTTTTGTTGTTGTTTTTTAGGATTAAATGTGATAATATATGTAAAATTCCTGGCATAGTGTCTGGTGCATAATAAATAGAAACATTATGTAAGCAATTGCTATTACTATTATGACTATTAGTGTTATTACCGAAAATGTGATCTGGCTGTATTTTAATACCCTTGATTCCTGGGCTAATGTGTTAGGTGCCTCCTGAGCAGGTTGTGACTTGATTTCTTTTACTTTACAAATCACCAGTAGGTAGGAGGGATGAGGTTTGCATGAGAATACTGCAATGGAAGACATAAGTAAGGAAGTTTTAGACAAATCAAGATGATTGACTCCTTCTCATTTCTAGTCTTGGAAATTCCCAAGAAAAGGCAGCATGATATTGGGGAAAACACAGAATATTTTGGGGTTTACTTCCCAGTTTTGTCACTTACTGTGTCTAACTTTGGGGAAAAAATTTAACTTCAGGCAGCTCAAATGTCCTTATCATTACAATGAGTAATGAAAATATTTTTCTTGTTAAGTTATTTTGGAGTACTTCAGGAGGCAGTATGTGTGAAGCAGTTTCTTAACCAAAAAGCATTATCCAAATGTCAATTATATAAAGACATCCAGGAATGCCAAAGTTAATGCTGTCAACAAAAGCTATATCTAAATTCTTGGAAAAATCTGATAACAGGGTAAAAAATATTTTTCACATCACTTTTTCCCCCTCTCATAGAATAACTTCCTGGATGTTTATTTTCCTTCTTAAATAGATACTTCCCTTCTATCTAATTATGCAGCATTCTACAGTTTCATCAGCTATCAGCAAAATCAAGTTGTCCTCATTTGACTTAGAATATCATAGAAATGATAAACTAAACAGCTTAGAATAGCACAAGCTGGAAAGCACAGTGTAACCCTCCTAAAATTGCAACTGTCTAAATCTAAATCTAGAATCTTAACTATTACCTATGGATTATACACATTAATATTTAAGAGCTGATTAAAGTCACATATGTTCAAGAATGCCATTGCTATATTACATTGCATTTAAGTTTCTGTTAGTATGTGGCCTTAATCTCAACAGTATAAAACTATAACGTAAATATAAAGTATGCCTTTAAAATTGCCTTTAACACTGACTTAAAAAATAAAAATCTATCAACTTTCCAAGCTGTAAACATAAATTGTCTGATTTGAAAATAATTTATTCTTCCACTGTCTTAATATTTACCATTTAATAGACATGCTTCTTTAGAAAAAAATGTTTATCGAGAATAACATTTTAAAAGTGTCAAAAAGGTTATTCTCCTGCTGTTTTTTAATGTTCCCCAGAAAAAACATAGTGTACTCTCTCCAATAACTTTTAGACTTCTATTAATGAACGTTATCTTCTCTAAGCCTTGAAGAATATGTTTCTGATGATGACGTAAGCACAGACATACTTCTAAATGTTGACTGTCACACTAGGAAAAAAAAATATTTCCCTGGGGCCATGGTGTTTTATTAAAACAAAAGGATCCTTTCTAATTTGTTTTTTTTTATTGTTTTTTGTGCCTGAGTTATATGCAACACAATCCATATTTTTAGAATTAAATTGTTAATATTAATTATAACAATAAGAACATCAACAAGTAAGATTTTCATGAACCAATTAAAGGGTTTTGCTTCTTGAGGCCCTGGGCTCAAAACTAGCCTGAGTTAAATACAACTCGCATGGCAGTCAATGTGTAAAGATTGGAGGTACTCCACCCTCTCCACTAGAGTTTGAGCCATTATCTGTTTGTTGTGCTCTTCTGTGAAGAATGATTTGCCTGAGATCCTTCTAAGGTATCTCATTTAGGTTTTGTTTTAGTCCTTTAGGGCAGCCATAACAAAATATGATAAATGGGGTGGCTTATAAACAACAGAAACTTATTTTTTCACGGTTCTGGGAGCTGGAAGTCCAAGATCAAGGCACTGGTAGATTGGTTATCTGATGAGGGCCTGCCTTCGGGTTCAGAGATGGCACCTTCTCACTGTGTCCTCACATAGTGGAAGAGATGAGGGAGCTCTCTGGGGTCTCCTTAACAAGGGCACTAATCTCATTCATGACAGCTCTATCCTCATGATCTATAATTACCTTCCCAAAGGCCCCATCTCCTAATATCATCGTCTTGGCAGTTAGGATTTCAACACTGAATTTTGCAGGCACACAAACATCCAGACCATGGCAAGCCTAAAGCAAGTCATTTGAACTTAGAAAGGTAGTTTAATTTTAATGCATATCACGTAAGGGTCTATCCCTCAGATTTAGTCTTATGTATCTTTATAGATTTAGTTTTATACCTGCCTGTCCCCAACTGCAATTAATCTAATCCCCTCGAGACAAGACTGGTAGAAGGTAGAAGGTCCTAGAAGTTTCCTCTGTACTAAAATGGGTGCTTCTGGTTTCAAGGCACACTTCCTAGGGGCTACAGAGAAGAGCTAGCTGCACTTTATGATAATTTTCTTTTAAAAATCCAGATTTCTTTTTCATTCCCTATAGAGTGGTGTATACATTGTTTACCTTAGCCAGGCTGGGTCCAACAGTCCTAGCCCATAATAAAAACGCCTCCTCCACTTTTGGCATTTTCACAAAAACTTTGCACTTTGACAATAGGCTTTCATTCTACAGAGACAGGCCTTGACAATTGAACAAATGATCATTTTGCTAATCCCGAATTCATGTATGACTCATGATTCATCCAGCAGCACTGTCAGAGCCTTCTTTGTGAGAGGCGACAGCTGCTTTGCATCATTACTAAACAGTTTTTTTAAGAGGATGTGCAGAGAATAATTCCTTTGCTTAAAATGTAGGTAGATAGCTTTTCAGGTTTTAGAAGATTATATTTAGCAAGGACTCTATATTGTAAGTAGGCTTATAAACTATGACACTCTACCCCCCCTGTACCCCAAGGAAAGGCAGTCTGGGGCGGTGAGAGGATGAGAGTCAAGACAATTGGGCCCTGATTTTATTTTGATTTGTTTACCACTAGCAGGATGACTTTAGGACCTTTGATTTAATGAGGCACCAGGTCAAATAATTGTGGCCTCCTGAAAATGCAAGCTTCTGTTTCTTTATGTATGCTAAGCACTTTATTTTTTGTATTTTCTTTAGCTGTCCATGGCTTCTATCAGATTCTCAACAGAATCTTTGATTCCCAACAGATTAAGAATTATTCTTGTATGTGGTCATCTCTCATGGGGGTCCATTTCCTGGACCATTTTGTTCCCCTACCAAAATGATCAGAATAACAGATCATAATCAAAAAGAAAGAGGCTTTATTTTTGTAAGACAATGTATAAATAGAGACTTTATTGTTACAGGTTATATTCTAGATTACTCTGAACAATTCTAGATTACTCTGAACAATGCTAAACAATTACTCTCAAAGTCACTGAGAAGATTGAAAAATCACTTTGATGGTGACGTATTATGAAATTTACTACACTTATGGACTTCAGGATTTTTTGGACTCTAACAGTTTTCTGTATTCTGCTCTTTAAAACAAAGAGCAGTAACCTAATTGAAGCTTAGCTATCTTATTTATTTTACCAGCAATAAAAATTCTGTCTTTACTGCTAACATATGGGAGCATCAAAAACCAGACTTTCTGCCCTTCAATTTGGAGAGTTGGTTATTTCTGCAACTCTGCCCTCATAGTTCACCCTGATGAGTGGTCTACATGTGGTCACTGCAGCTGCTAATTTACATGTCTTTAGCCCTGTGCCTACTGGAGCTCTCACAGGATGCTTTGGAAGTGCTTAATGTCCTTTCCTTTCTTTATAAATTCTGCCTCGCCAGTGTTCCCAGACTATGACAGATACATACCAAATGTCACTCATGTCTTGTTAAAGAATCAGGAGTTGTTTGCTTTTCACATAGCAATATAGTGGGAAGAACGGAGGCCGTAGCTGTGACAAGTGTACTTCCTGTTGCCACAGTAGGACTGGGATTAGGCTCCACCTCTGTTCACATCAGGATTTTTCATGTGGCTGCCCCACCTCTCTGGACCCTTAACCCTCCCCCCCCACCATACTTTTCCCAGACGTGATTTTAGGTCTTTCAACACCAGGCTCTCTCTGCTTCCTCAAATCATTTATTCCTTTCTGCAGAAGAAAAATTTGTATATATTTATTAATTACTTTATTTTTTAGAGGCAGAGTATTGCTGTGTTGGGGTTAGCCACAGGAGCGATTATAGATTATAGTGCACGGCAGCCTGGAACTCCTGGGTTCAGGTGATCCACCCACCTCTGCTTCCTGAGAAGAGAAGGAAGTTTGTTTTTTAATCCTCTCTGGGTCACTCCTACCTGGCTCAGGCTTGAGCATGATGCTAATTTCCACTTGCCCTCTAGGGGCGTTGCTTCCTGCATTTTGCCCTGAGCTCCGGGATGGCTAATAGGTACCTGCCTCTTAACATGCTCCAAACTGACCTCAGTAATCTTCCCAAACCTCTCCTCCCTCCAGTCTGCCCTGCCCTCCTTCTCCTTTCATGCACTAATTCTCTGCATTCATCTCCACCTACTCTTCCTTGGGCTCGTGCCCTCTGGCCGCACTGGCTGGAGTCCTTGCTGCTGCTTCTGCACAGAACTCACTAGCAGACACAGTGGGGGCGTTTGTTGTGGCCTCTGCTTAAAAGACAACACCTCGGGCATTTCATGGCTTTCTGCCCTGCACCCTTCAGGTCTGTGCTCAAATGTTTCTGCTAAATTCACACTTCCTGGAGCACACTGTTTAAAATTACAACCCTTTTTCCTACTTCTTTAGTCTCCTTCTCTGCCATATTTCTCTCCATAGCACTATCTTTATGTGCCATAATATAAATTTTCCCTGTTTATTTGTTTATTCACTATGTCCCCACAATTCAACTAAAATGTAACCTGCACAAGGACAGGGATTTTTGCCTGTGGTGATCACTGCTGTATCCACTGTGCCAGGAAGAGTGCTGGTCACATTTTAGGCTCTTGATAAATGTTTGTTGAATGAAGTCATGAAAGAGTGAAAGTAGATTATGTTTAGAATAGTCATTTACATTGGGAGTTGAGAATCTGTAATCTTACTGGGAAACTGACCATTTATGGATGATCTCCTTTATATTTTAGTAAAGAAAAGCCTTATATGAAACGTTTTCAGCTCTCTCAGCCCAACTAAAGAAACACTCAAGCTTGGCACCATGCACAAAGTTCTTCAGCCTGGAACTAGCTGGAAAATATGTTTAGTCTCATGTGGCAACTTTGATTGATAAATCTATTGGTTCATAAATCAATCAAAGCATAATTAATCATGTTGAAAGGCATCCATCCAGAAGCATTCCCGGACACAGAGGAAGGTGAACTATGGTTGCATATGGGTGTAAACGGTCCATTTCCAAATGGGACAATTGATTGTATTGGTTTCTATATTAGATTATAATCACACTAAAGATTATATTCTGATATAAAAACCATTGAGAACAAGTTTTACAGATAATATAAAAATCTAGTGCCACGCTGTCAAAATGACATTATATTGAATTTCTCAATAAAATGTTTACTTGAATCCAGGATAGAGATGAACAAACAAAAAAAGTGATGAAAATTCATCACCATTTTCAGGAAAAAAAAAAAATCAAAACCACGGTTGTTTGTTTTTTGATAACATTCAAGGTCAACACAATTTATCCTTACAACTGTGTGACAAAAATGTAATTAGATGACAAAAATTTATGGTAATAAAATGGTAAAAAAAAAAAAATGAGCATTTGTTCCTTAGGGGAAACTGGCTGCTTGTAATTGAAAACAAAAAAGAGTGTTAGAATAATGTTTCCATCTATTTTACTGGAACCAGTCCATACTACCAAGTAGATACTTCTAGAATATAGAAAAAGCGTGATTTCATTCACAGACATATATCTTCACTGACCAAAATCCAGGCTCTGAAGTGAGACAAGGAATCAAATGCCCACAGGACACCTAATGGGAAATGCAGGCAAGTCTGCTTTAACACTCTGATACTACATTTCATTCTCAGTTCTAGTTCGAGAGACCAGAGACAAGCTTATCCTGGCTTTTCACAGGAGGAATTTTACCCTTAAACACAGGTAGTTGCAGAGCTGATGATATGCAGGGCTGCATTCAGCTGCTCCTGTTTTCATCAAACAGCAAGTTATTGTATATCTCATCCCATCTTCCCACCTTTACTTCTCTTTTTCATTTTTAAAAAATTATGGTTATTATTTTTTTAGAGACAGGGTCCTGCTCTGTTGCCCATGCTGGAGTACAGTGGTGAGGTCATAGCTCACTGCAGTCTCCAGCTCCTGGGCTCAAGCCTTCCTCATCCTCCTGCCTCCCAAAGCACTGGGATTACAGGCATCTCACCTTGACTCCTTTCACGAACCCAGCTGACTTGACAGTGGGAGAATCATTCCTGTCTCCATTTTTAAAGGATCATAATATGTTGGAACATCTCATTCACTTTCTTCATATTGTATTCTTTCATCATTGTATTTTATTTTTGCAGGTAAAGTCTCTGCTTTCCATACAATTCCACTTGGGAATAAATAGATTGAATCAGACCCAACAAAGCAAACTAACATTGTTTTACTCTCTTACATAGCCTGGTTTCCCTTTGAAGATACCACTTAATTTCTATGTTCTCATTTAATATATCCTAGACTATTAACATATCTTTTTTGCTTTTATTGTCTGCTCTTAATTAAATTGCTTCTTTCTTGAAAGAAAATAACCATGTACTGTTTACTTAGCTAGGCACTGTTCTCATACTTGAACATAGAATTTTTTTTCCTTTTTATCTCTACAATCAAACCTGTGAGGTAGAAATTATTATTCCCATTTTACAGATGAGGAAAGGGAGGATTGTGTGTTTAAGTAATTTGCCCAACATCACAGAGTTAGTTAACAGAGGTCTATGTTCCTCACCATTAGTTCCATGCAGCCAGTGTTAGTTAATCGAAAAGCTTTTAGGAAAGACTACAGATGAGAGTAGACTACAGTAGAGTGACTTAAATCTTTGCAGTTTTTACTTTCTAAATGATATTCTAATCTGCCTTCTCTCCATTCCTGTCACTATTGCTCTAATTCATCTTTGCCTTCTTAATGGAGATTGGTGTTTTCAGTCTTTTTCTCATCAAAATCGCTCTTTCCACAGATGCTAGACACATCTTTCAAATGTAAATCTGATGGTGTCATTCCCTTCCTTAAAATCCTTTGCTAGTTTCCCTTCACCTACATTAGCAGCTTTCAAATGGTTGTTGCATGCAGGTGCTTTGGGGATTCTGCCAATGCTCCCTTACAGTTTTAGTTTAAAATGGTCTAAATGTTCTATCTTTTTAAAAAGATCACATATATTTTAGCAGATTTGTTTTAACCCCTCAAACTTGTTGTCAGATTAAGGGGCAAGCCACGAGATGGTTGCTCATGGTGATTTCATACGGGGACCACTAATAGCTGCATAATAGGAATAGACATCTTATGGCACAGGGACTATTTATATCATCAGCAAAATGTAAATTTGTTGTTCTTTCCCCGATGTATTTAGTGCTATAGACAAAAACAAACAAAATAAAACAATGCAACAAAAAAACCCTAATTTTCATTGGTACTAACCTACCTTTGTTAAATAGTTTTACAACTGTCACAAGTAAAGAGCATGCCCCAACCACAGTCCTGTTGCAAGCCGACAAAGCTAATCTGGTTATTCTGAATTGCTGGTTCTTTGTGGTGGATATGGGCACTCTCTAATTTTTATAGGTAGCTGAGGTCTGTAGGGTTTCAACCCTTAAACTTTGCCACCATAGAAGGTGCTACAGTGAAGGCAAATCTTGGACCCAATACTACCGCTCATAAAGCTATCTATTAGGAGACATTATAAAAAAAAAATTGCATTATCACATTTGAAAACTTGAAGCTCCAGCTCCCTGTCCTTGCACTTTTCATAAAACATTCACTCAAGGCAGATGTGACAGCGTTTTAGCAGCAGAATTCAGCTAAACCTCAGGCAGATCAGGCAGAAGAAATATGTCTCTGATTATTTTCTACAGGCAAGGCCATTGCTGAATCTTAAACCTAGGGCTCTGCCCCATAAGGTGCAGGGAATTGGACTCAATGATTCTTGATAAAGGGGGATTCTTAACTTTTCTAGTCTAGTCAGTGGACATCCTGTAGATATTTTAAAGGTCGTTATGCTAATACAACTTAAGCATTCAAAGATAATATTAGCACTTAGAGTAGCTATGTTTGAATTGTAAATTTCTGAATAATTTACATCAATGACTTTTATATGATAACTAATCCTGGAGTTGTTAACTTACCAGTTCTAAAATATAGAGTGAAACTAAACCTAAATACAAACCTCACCAAAATAAAATAAGTGAAATCCAAAATTCAGTTGTGTAATTGGAGGTGATCTTGGGGTATCAGACCTAGGGAAGATAGAGGATGCTGTCTGATTCCCCAAAACAGTAACAAATTTTGCCCATGAGCATAGCTTTTGAGAACATGAGCTGGGTGAGAATAGGAATCAGTCACTAATCAATTCATATTTAAATGTGAGTTTTCATGGATATTTTATTGTATGTATTAAACTATGTTAAATTATTTCAAAATAAATTACAGATCTTGTAATATCCATTACCAAACAAATAAATTCCTTCCAAGAGTTTCTTGAAGTTGATTCCCTTAGTCACCATTAATTCCAAACCAAATCAGTGACCCAGTAGTCTTTATTAAGAATAAGCAACAGGCCGGGCGTGGTGGCTCACGCCTGTAATCCTAGCACTCTGGGAGGCCGAGGCGGGTGGATTGTTTGAACTCAGGAGTTTGAAACCAGCCTGAGCAAGAGCGAGACCCCGTCTCTACTAAAAATAGAAAGAAATTAATTGGACAACTAAAAATATATAGAAAAAAATTAGCCAGGCATGTTGGTGCATGCCTGTAGTCCCAGCTACTTGGGAGGCTGAGGCAGAACAATTGCTTGAGCCCAGGAGTTTGAGGTTGCTGTGAGCTAGGATGATGCCACGGCAATCTAGCCAAGGCAACACAGTGAAACTTTGTCCCAAAAAAAAAAAAAAAAAAAAAAGAATAAGCAATAAACAATAGTGATCTAGCACCTCTTGTATTATCCTGGATAGAGCTGGAGCCCATTCTACTAAGTAAAGTATCGCAAGAATGGAAAAACAAGCACCACATGTACTCACCATCAAATTGGTATTAATTGGTCAACATTTATGTGCACATACGGTGTAAATTCATCAAGTGTAAGGCAGGTGGGAGTCAGGAGAAGGGGATGGGTATATTCACACCTAATGGGTGTGGTGCACACCGTCTGGGGGATGGACACGCTTATAGCTCTGACTTGGGTGGGGCAATGGAGATATATATAACCTAAATATTTATATCCCCATAATATTCTGAAATAAAAATATATATATATTAAAATGAAAAATAAAAATAAATAAAAAATAGGTCTATAACAGCTGCGTATACTTCAGATGATTCACATGTATCATCCTGCTCATCAATGACCTTTGCTAACTGGGGAAAATGTTCATCTGAAATTTCCTTTTGAAGAAGAGTGTTTTGAAAAAAGATAGCTTTTTTTGAAATGCTTTGATTTTTGCCACATATCATACATAGGCTTAGTTATGCCTTGCAAAGAAATATTCAAGTTGTTTTGATTTGACATGATATCACACAGAAATGCCGCATTCCTATAGAAATCTTCTTTCAATAATTCACATTACTGATTCTGTTCTTCATAAAATTTAACTATCTATTCTCACAGAGAGAAAATTTTGGCTAACACCTATCCCTGTGATAGCCAATGCACATTAGAATGATACAGCAAATTCACGCTGAATACCTCATTGTTCAACTTGACCATATTATGAAACTGACAATGCCATGTTGTATTTGCACAAATATAGTTAACAATATTTATAATTTGTCACGAAGTGTCACTTAAAATAGTAGCTTTAGGTATAGAGATTTTGCTGATACAAGATATAACGAAAAGAAATGAGAGCATCTGGATATGTTAATATTTTTTTTATCTGTGCAGTAAACCCTTCATGTTTTCCTGTCATGGAAAATGCACTGTATATACACTCACTAAATTTACCAAATTCAGTCCAGCTTCACGAAATTTATCATGTAAGTTGTTGAAGATATCTATTCTCTGTGTTCGCTTCACAAGAGTGCCCAAGATAACTCTTTGTAGTAAAGAAAATCTTCTGTTATTACCCGAATGAAGTATAAAACCTATGCCCAGCCAGTAGTATCAGCTGATTCATCCAGAGCAATTAAATAATATATATTTTCCTTATGAAGTATTGCATGAAGTTGTTCTGTTAAGTTGAAGCCTAATTCATGCTGCCAATCAGTTATGGTTCTCCTTGAAAGAAACACTTGTTTGTCCTTTGAAACGTTATTGGAGTCTAATGCTTAGACAATGCCTACAACTTTGACAATGCATTCTTTCACAGTTTCTATGTCACTGAATGGCTTCCCTTTTTCTCAGGTATTTAGCTACTTTATAAATTGCTTCAGTGACATTATTTCCAGGTCTTATTGCTGTTTTAAAGAATTGTCTTTGCTTTTACTTTTCATCTTTTAATTTCTGCAATACAACCGTTCATGCTTCTCCCTCTAATTTAAAATATTTGTGGTCCTAATGAGTGTTATAACACTGGTGAGCATTGAATTTCTTTAATGTTGACATTGCAGTATCACAAAGCAAGCAAATCATCCTATCTTTAGCAAAAACAAGATAATATTGCAATTCCCAATCCTCATTAAAAAACCTATTTTCTTCCGTCTGCATTTGCTTGGTCTTCTTTGACATTATGGACTGTTAAGCAGACAGAATTAAAAAATACTGTTGAGCTGTGCAACTATTTACGAATTGCACTTCAAACAGAAACACGGTGCACCATTGTCAAAAGCTGATAACAGAGTGGTGTACTCGACCCCCATAAACTCTTGCCAACCAACCTCATGTGGTAGCGGTGCCAGTCAGGTGGAGGAACTAAATCATGACCGTAGCAGCGGTCGATTTAGGCCTCAGGGCTTACTGATGTTTTAATTGTGCTGGTCAATCTGGGAGGACGATTTCATTGAAACTTATTTTATTCTTTGGTGTTTTAAATACCTTCACTTTAAAAACAAAAATATAACAGATGAACAAAGATGTATTAATAAAAATAAAATTATTTGTGCTATAAAATTTGGATTCAGTCAAAAGGCCACATGTAAGGACCTGGAAGGCCACATGTGGTCTTCAGTCTGAAGGTTCCCCATCCCAGGGTGAGGAGTTATGGGTGGCAGCAGGTGTGTGTCTCCGAAGTGGAAGGTGTGCCCTGCAGCACAGTGGCTGCATCCTGGCTAGATTGTCCCTGCCAAAGGTAGAGTTGCCTTTTTTCCTGATTTTGGAGATTTAGGGTTGCCTCGGTTCCTGTGCATTTTCCCGGCTGAGTTTTCCACCTTCTTTTCAATTCTGTGAGCCCATGTATCTTCCATTGATTTCTCCCTTTTGCTTAAATACCCAGATTTGGATTTTCTTACTTGCTAATGAAAAAATTTTGAATACAAAGAAGCACAGTGTTACCTAAAAGAAAATCAACAACCCTCTGCCATTAATAAACCTTATGCAAGTATTAGTGAAAGGCTACCAAATCCTTAGCCTGTCATGGAATTCACCTGAATGGCCCATTCCTGGTCAGCTTGTTAATATTAATATTAGCTATTACTTTTGACATTCAATCTCTTTCTTTCTCTGCCCAGATCCCAGAATAATGCCTCTCTTGCTACTTCTGTTAAAATAAAGTAGAATAACCATTTGCAAAAATCTATCTCTATAATTCAAGACTTTTTTTTTTGATATTGTACAACTAATATAAAATTAAACTTAGAAATAAATTAAATGTCAAAGGCATGATTTTGGGGGTTCATTGCAGTATTGCAGTGGCCTCATTGCACTTAATGCCTGACTATATTAAGCTGATGTCACCAAACATAGCTCATATAATTTAGCTATTAGTGGACTATTTTTTCATGTTTTTATACGTTAGATCTCTAGATAGATACTGTTTGAATAAGGGATTATTTTACTTCAAAAGGTTGAAAAGCTATGAACTGCAAAATATGCTTTCGATTATTTGGCACAAGTACATAAGGCCCTCTAAGATTTGGGCCCAAGTAACCCCTGAAGCCTCGTTTCTTTTTATGCGATGACTCATTTCGTAAACGTTCTGACAACTGCTCAGCTTGTTGTCCTACTTCTTTCCTCCTACACAGTATGTTGTTTTTGACTCAAGTTTTTTCTTCTGCCTGAAATGCTTCCCTCTCTCCTGTGAGTTGGCTAAATCCTGATTATTTCTTTAAAATTTATGCTTAGCAATAGTTCCCATACACATCCATCTGCCTGTTAGGAGCCCTGCAAAGGCAGCCTTGGGTTATCACTTAGAGACGGACCCTCCTCACCGTGTGTCCTCTTTGGTTTTGCATTGTTTGTTTCCTCTCTACCCTGATGGAAGATGAGCTCCTCGAAGACAGGGAAATCACAATGCTTGCCCCTGACTGAGACTCCATAACATGTTAATACACAGCATGATATTAATTTGTTAAAAGCAGAGTTCTTTACATGTTTGTTAAAGTCACCAAGAAGGTCAAATGTTCCCTATCACCCCTAAATAGCATAAACCACTTCTATGTGACTATGTGTATATATGCAGTTAAAAAGAAAAAAAGGAAGTGGGAACATGATTTATATTCTCTTACTTAACCTGCATTTCCTGCTTTTATCTTCATAATTAAATTACCATTTGAGGATTTGCAATGATTTTTTTCCTGACTCTGTTCGTATTAATATAATGCTGTGGTAATACATACAGATCAGGGCTACAGAGCTGTTGTGATTCTCATTCCTTTGTAAACCTGGGTTTTTTGTTTACTTGTATGTTTGCTGTTTCTGTTTATTCTGTGTTTTTTGCATGTGTGTATCTGTGTATCCGAAGGTTTGCAGCATTTCAACTTTAATTTAGGAATTCAAAAATTCTAACAGGCTATATGTGTTGGGGGAGGAGTTTGGGGGTTCCAGTGTTTTCTTCTGCTTTGGAAATGTCTCACATATAATTTATTTGATTATTAATTTCCATTCTTTTGTCTTTCTTTATGCTGTTAATGGGTATTGCCTGGATTTGCTAAGCACATATTTTGTCTTTTTTCTATATCTTTTATCCTTTTTTGTTCCCATAATTTTAATACAATTGGTCCTCACATATTTAATTTCTATGCATTTTGTATTGAGTTAATGAGCTATTAATTTTTGCAACCATGCTTTCTATTTACAAGAACTCTTCTTGCTGTCTGATTGCCTCACTTTCTTTTAAAGACATTATTGTTTTTATCACTGCAATTCTTTTGAATCTGACTGAGAATACTAATTAGACATTTCTAAGTCCTCTCATTTCTTTCTTTAATTTGCTTTTGTTGGTGAATTTACTCTCATTTTGGAGTTTGAAGTTATCATTTCTGGCTGTTATTTTCCGTATGTGCCCAGTGTTGTATACCGATTGCTCATACCTAAAAACCTGGAAGAGTAGATCCGAGTTTTGGAAGCTGATGCTGGCTCCTCCAGGGATTCTGTGGCCCAGAGTTAATTTCTGCTGCAGGATCTGTGGCCAGAGATTTCCACTTCCCTGAGTGTGCTGTTTGCCTTTGAGTGAAACCTGCCAGCGTAGCAGGAGCCAGAGGTGGATTCTGCTTCCAGCTATTCCAAATTCAAATATTTGATAGAAATCCTGAAGAGTTAACTCAGTTGTTGTTCTTCTTTCTTTTTATTATTAACTTGTCTAAAGTTTTGTAAATTGACCCCAAACTATGTGTTGATCAACTTGAGCTCTCAACTATTTGAAATGAAAAGGTAACTGTATATAATTTGCATAAATAAAAATTATAATAACAAATTATTGTAAATAAGAGCACTAAGTTGTACTAAGTTGTATTTCTTCAGAATCATGATCCATTGAAGTTTTACTAATATTCTTGCATGAGTAACCTATTCATTTAATTATTGATATTTCAAAACCCTTCTTTTTATATGTTCTTTTTAAAAATGATCTTATCGATTGTGACCACCTACAATTTCACTGAAATTCCTAGTCCCACTGTGGAATATCAAAGTAATTTCCACTGAAACTTTTTTGAAATTACATAGAACCATTTGATTGAAGAATTAGCATTTAAAAATTTTCTTGTTAAATATCCCCAGGAATTTTATATTTTCTTATTATTTTGAATGAGATATTTTTTCCATTATGCATTCTATTTGGTTAAAATCATTATTTAAGAAATATTTGACGGTACTCTCCATCAATATGTAAGGATCAAGGCCCTTGGCTCCCCAAAGTTTCACTGTAAAATCACTGACATGATGCAGATTGATTAATAGGAGAAAACACATACAAATTTATTTAACATGTATATATAGGAGCTTTCTGAATGAATACCCAAAGATACAGGGGAAATTGTCCATTTTTGTGCTTAAGTTCAGCAAAGTATGGACAGCCCCATAGAAATACGATTGGACAAAAAGGGTACTATCTAATGCTAATAGACTGAGTGGGGAAACCCAGCAAGACCTATCTGTCTAGATTCTTCTTGGCCTCTCTGCACAGCATTTCTTTTTTCTGGGTGTGGGGAAAAACCCTCTCTGGAATGGGGGGTCTTATGCTCTACAGTTAAGCACAGTAAGTCGGATAATTTCTTTATGGCCAGATTTTACACAAAATAATTTTAGGTTTTATAGCCGGCTTTTGAGAAAAGGGGTTCTAGCTTTTATGGCCCACCTTGGGAAAAAGGGATTCTACTTTCTATGGCTATCCTCAGAGGCGAATGGGACTTAGGAGAAGGTCAGAGAAAAACTTTTGTTTCTGAATCCTTTCTTTTGGGGTATTGTTTTCTGAGACTCAACAAATACATATCATATGCTTTAGCACTGCAAAATGTTTGTGATAACTGGAAAAAAACAAGATTATATGTATTCTGAAACATTTTTTTAAAATTTATATGCATACTTTATAAAAAATAGGACTATTTTAGGCCTCCATAAACATTTTCATGGATTTAAAATTATGTGCTTGGAAAATCATTTAGATATTATAGGAGTCAGCAGAAATTGTAGCAATAAAAAGAAATTCCTATTATTGCAAAAAAAAATCTATAATAGGGTATGATTTGATTGATCCTATTTACTTAGCAGTGAGACTTGCCTATTTCTTCTGACACTGCTAAAAACCACTATGAATTTCAAGTCTATTCATGTAATACTTGACAGACACAGGATGAAAACTGAGAGGCTAAATATGCAAATAGATAATGGCCAGATCATATTTAAAAACAAACTCTGAACCACAATCTGCATAAACCATCCAGGAAGCCAGATCACAACCTCTGTGGCAGTTGGTTAAAAATGGAAGTAATCAATGACCGCCAGCTTCTATAATTTTTGACTCTTCTTCCAACTTATGACCAACCAAAGAAAGCCAAATATGCTCCCATTGCAGTCACACAGAATGCCCCACTTCTGATTTAGGCCACCTCCATTTTCCCCACTCCAACAACCTCCAATCAGGGTGTGCCTGAAGCCTTCCAGTTTTTTCTCACTATAAAGCCTTGTCTCTCCTCTGCCTGCCTTTGAGCCTCTGCCAAACGCAAGTGAAGGTGGCTGACTCTCCTGCTGTGACAAACTCTGAATAAATAGCCTTTGTTTGTTCTCATTTGGATGGTCTTCGTTTATTTCCACAGAACAGAAGAAGAAACTTTATTTCATATCAAAGATCTAACAAAATTCTTTTGTAGGAAGGATTCACGTGATTATTCAAAATAAAGGATTTCAGACAGTGAATAATACTGAAGATTTACATGTCATGTGAATTAGTCACTACGAGGTGATTTTGTGTATCTCCGGCGTATGATGCTCCAGTTATTTTATCACTCTCCTTTCAAATACATGAACTTACCTTTGTAATAGCTGGAAAGGCAACTTTATTAACTGCTAAGCCCTCATCCATTGTTAGCAGTGCAGTTAGGTATTACAATAATAATCTCAGACATAGCTTCTTATGCGTAAGGCATGGATTGTGAGAATTTTAACTGGAGAAGTTAATGTTTAATGGATACTTTCAATCGCTGGCCATGTTTAGTTAGTTCATGCACTGGTTTTAGAAAGCTTTTGAAGAAAAAGTGTACTTAAAGGTATGTGACTACCTAGATATCAAAGTCCTTCGTTGGCTATATGCAGGAAGTATATTTGAAACATTCCTGGGCAACAGCAAGAAGCAGTTCAACCTTGACCAGCTACAGCGAGTGCCCGGCTCCCTTCCCCACCACTGCAGGCTCTGGTGGGATCCCGGTAGGACCTCTGAAGTCTTGGAGACATACTTTCTCCCTTCAGTCCCTGCAGCTTCCTGATTGACCACAGGGGCCAGAATCCCAGTCTCTGGCCCATCATCCCCGCAGGACCCTGCTGCTATCAGCTCTGGACACTTGCTGATGGAGTGTTCTCAGGGGCAGGCCCTGTCTGGGGGTCCAGGGACACAGAAATGCTCAAAGGAGACAAAAAGCCCTTCCTCCTGGCCACCCTTCAGGGAACCCTCCAGGAAAAGACAAGGGCTATGCCCACGCTGGGCTTATCTCCGCCTGGCGAACAGTCCTGTCTTCCCCAAAACCTTCCCCCTTGAAAGGTTCCTTCTCATATCCATAAGCAACAAAAAGAAAGGGTTAGACCGTTTTAGAGCAGGAAAATACTGTGATCCCATAAAGACAGATTAATCACAAAAAAAACTATAAATAAATTAATTAATAAAATACTCCTTAACTAATAAAATGATAGGTTAACTCATTGTGCACATAAACATTTGTAAAAACATTGAAGCATACTACAAAATTGTTATTGTGCTTGAATACATACCACTGGATTCATTTTAAATTCAGTGGAAGTTCTAGACAAAGACAATGACAATACAAAGTCCATCATGAGTATTACAAATTTACCCAATTATCCCATTATTTCAAATGTTCTGATTTTAACACTCTAATGAATGCCAGCTTTCATCCAAAACCCTACTTATTGAATTTTTTATCAATGTTTTTTTCTTTTGCCTTAAGGGCATACTCTTACTGAAATTATTCAATTGTTGGGGCTGATTACATTTAACTGTTAAAACAACTGAAATCATGAATCAACAGATACTGTTTGAATTAGATTCAAAATAAAGTATTAAAATAATGATTTGATAATGAAAAATTTTAACACAGAAATTTTCTTGAACCATAAAGACACTTAAAGCAATATCAGTTTTCCAAGTACGGTTTTGCTATGTCATATAGGTTTTGGTATGATGCATTCTTCATTCTGTAACTGTAAATTGTGTGCTTTTTCTTCTTTGATCCAAGGGTCATCAAGAACTGTTTCTTAATTTCTAAGTACATTAGATTATATTGGTCTACTTTTTATACTTTGCTTCCAACTTCATTGATTTACGATTACAATATGACATATATTTTTTCTTTCTAATGTATATGTATACATATTCAAAATTACTTTATTCAACTGTTTTTCTCTTTTTTCTTTATTTATACTATAAGATCTATCTGTTTCTTTCCAATTTTGTCTTCTTTCTTTATCCTTTACAAAAAATAAAGCTTTGAACAAGTTGTATTCATTTTTTCTGTCAATTTATTTCACGAATGATCATCATCTCTGTGGACACGCGTAGTCACGCTACAATACTTGGACACAAATTACCAGTTTTTCCCTCACCAGGACTCCAGCCCGTTCGTCACTCCTCCTGCACAAGTTGAGCTCTTTAGAACGTGTATACTTGTTTCCTCACCTCATCATCACAACCTGAAAGAGAATTCTAGAATTCTCTTTTTATTTTCTCTCTCCTTCCCTCCACACTAACTCAGATTTTTAATTGGGACACTTTAATACATTTAATCCCAGATTCTTTTGATCACTTTCCTTTCAATGTCAAGAATTGCTTTTCAATTTTAGGGATTTACATTCATTTGATTTGAAGGATTTCTCTTCAGTTTTGAGCATCCTTATGATCACGTGATTGCATTTCTCGACAGATCTCATGGTCCATTTCAGTCACATGTATGTGAAACGTGCGTTCTGTCCCCCTCTCTGCCTGTTGTCCATCTTTGTATCTTCCCTTCTGCTGACACGATTTCACGGGTTAGATACAAACAAGGACGATATATTCCCTAATGAATAGACTATCCACATGTCTTTTTTTTCTTCCTATCAGAGATTAGTATCTTGTCAAGAAATGAAATGATCAGGCTGTAGTTTTTCCTTCTCAATATTCTGTGGTTGGTTTTCTGCTTCTGTTTTGTTTCCAATGTGGCAAATAAGTCCCCTGCGACTGGTCCAATTTGTTTCTTGTTTAGGTGATTTATTTCTTCTCTCTGAAAGTTTATAAGCACTTCTCCCTTTTATTGTAAGCTCTGCAATTTCTCCAGGCCTTTTCTTTTTTATCATTAATTTTGCGTGGATCGTTCACTGAACAATTTCATCTCAAGGCTCAGCACTTTCTTCAGCTCAAGTGAAAAAAAAAATACATGTTTCATTTTGTTATTTCTATTCCTCCATCTGTTTCTGTTCCTTCCTCTGGAATTCCTATAAGTCACATTTAGTTCTTTTAGATCTCTCTTCCAATTCTCATGTTTTCTATAATTTTCTGTCTCTTCACATTTTTGACTCCATACTTTAAGATATTTCTTACACTGTATCATCTAGGCCACCAGTTCTGATCTCATGACTGTCCTATTTTTCAACATTTTCTGAATTTCCTAAGTTTTATATTTCTATAAATTATTTTTGAGCTGTACATGAAGCTCCCTAAATAACTTGTTACTGTTCATGATCCAGTCTGCCTTTTCCAAAATTTTTATTTTTTTATGTGCTTAATCTTTTTTTTCCTCCCTCTTTCTCTGCCTTCTGGCACATAACAGATACATTACTATTGTTCTTTCCTTGATTATTGATGTTCAGATCCACCTTCTGGGGTACCTCTAGTGGAAATTGCCAAATCAGTGGCAGAATGAACCAATTCTGTACTTACGGGCTAGTAGCTGAACAGCAGCATGTTGTCCATTCCACATTAGAGCACCAAACTCACCATCTTTTTATCCCATCGCTTCTCCCTCTCTTACGTGTAGAGAGGATTGAGACAGCCACATAGCTTCTCAGATCTTTAGGACTGGGAATCCCAAACTCACTCATGTTGGCACATGGATAGCTTTTCCCCTGGAGTGAACACAGCTAAGTTTTCACCATGATACACTATGAGCCTCTCCTTAGGCATTCCCAGCACTCATCTCCAGGTTTCTACACGGCCCAAATATAAGATAGTCCCGCTATTAAGTCTCTCTCATATAGTCCAGACATGAGCAGATACCTGACTCTGAAGAGGTAGGGTGGTTGGATCTAACCTGACTCAAATGCTCCAGTTTAGCGGCGAGCGCTATATACACTTTGTTTATACAGCTTGCTCTGAATGAATTGTTCTTATCTACTGGTTTCCACATGAATCCCACCTGTCCTTCGAGAACCAGTTCATTTTACTCCCTCCATGAAGCTTTCCCTTATCCACAGTGTTCTCTCATCTGAATATCTCTTGTAGCCACGCTCTCTTCCATTAGTTTTTCAGTTTAGAGACTTTTATTTTGTTTGCTGCCTTTAACAGTGCTTAACACATGGTAGTAACTCAATGCATATTCATTTTCCTGCTAGCATGAGTATTTTTGTGCAAGATCGAATATGGACAATTTATGTATGTCATAGTATCTGGTACTATGTGGCACACTTCCTAAGAGAAACAGTGTTTGTGCAGTATTCTGTAAGCAGCAGAAAGTGGTTGACCACTAGGAATCTTTTCTTCTAGTGCTCCTTCTCCCATCCATGTATTTGTATAATTTTACTAAGATAACATTGGCAAAATATGTGGAATAAATATGTTAAAACCACCTAATATCAAATACTGTGTCTTAATCATCTGTTTTATCCCCAGACCTTAGTACAGGGTAGGCCTCTGATTGACAAATGTTAGTGCACATAAGAATATTACCTGTGGGCCCTGTTAAGATGAAGACTTTTTTCCTCGCTCCCTGAAAGTCCAATTCATTAGGTACGAGGTGGATCACAGGTATCTGCATCATTAATAAGTACCTCCAGATGATTCCAATGCAGTTCATTTAAAACCACTTGGTTTTAAATGAAGGCACAGTTGGTTAACAAATGACTATTTGTTGAAATGAATTAATTCATTGAAGGGAGCCTCAAAATTTATGAGACATTATTCTTTAAGAAGTAACCTAAGATTTTTTTCTCTTAAAATAGTTTATATATATATATATATATTCTGTATTAATGGAGCTATAACTCTGACTTGAATCTCTAAGTGAAACATGCTGGGTGACTTACTGGGATTGAAATAATTTCTGTAATAGCATAAAATAAAAGGAGCAATATAAAATCTCCAGAATAGTCAAACCCATAGGTTCAAAAAACAGATTAGCGATTGCCAGGGGCTGGGAGGACGATTAATGAGCATAAGTCTTTTTGGGGTGAAATGTTCTAAAATTAGATAGTGATGGTGGAGCAACTCTGAATATACTGAAAACCACTGAATTGTGCACTTTAAAAGGGTAAATTTTATAGTAAGCAAACTATATCTCAATAAAGCTATCATTAAAAAACAGGAGCAAGTCCAGTAAATCATATAAAGATTAACATGTCAAGTGAAAGAACAAAGGAACAACCATGCACTTATGACGGGCTCATTGTAGTTACAGGGCTGAGACCTTTGCGAAAGACATTCGTATAAAGAATTCTTACGGTGTTAAGGGAATTTTATATTGCAATCTGATTGTGAAGGTTTCTTATCCCTTGCTGAGCAAACTTTCTGTCAGTGGAGCTCAAATATTAAATGAGATCGTGCACATTGCAATCAGAAGTAAGAGTTGCATTTACCATGTAAATAAGCCTAACATTCACACACACACACACAGGATGTGATGGGCATTGTTCTCATGGTCCTACAGAGAAATATGGAAATTAACTTCTCTGTGTAAAGATAAAAACTTAATTTTGCTACTTCAAAATATTAATATTTTCCTTTTGATTTACCTGATTTCCACCTGGTCATTTTAAAAGGTTAACATGTATCTTCCTCTTCTGCCTTTCCCTTAGCACATAACAAAAGGTTTGGAATCCCATGGATTTTCTTGTAGCTTGACAGTGAGTGGCAGAGCGGGCAGAAAGGAAGGATGCTTTCAGGCAAGCTCTGAGCATGGTTAACGGTCTGCCTTTGTTATTAGGCAGCCTCACTGGCAAGGAGCTCGAGCTCATGTGTTTGTGTGTGTGTGTGTGTGTGTGTGCACGGATTTCAGAGAAAGCAACTGTAGAGAAAGGGTTAGATATTACTCAAATTTTTTTTTTCTCCCCCAGAATTGGTAATAAATTTTCAAAAGACACTGAGAGAGAGAGAGAGAGAGAGAGAAAGAGAGAGAGAGAGAAAGAGAGAGAGACAGAGAGAGACTGGGAGGGGGAGGGAAACATGCTAGATTTTCTTTATACCTTTATACCCTTGATTTTTCTTTAAACACCAGTATAATAATAAATAGCAAAAAAAAAAAAATACCTGTCTGAAACTTGTAAGAATTTTTTATTACCTTTACATATTTTATTGGAGAACCAACTTTAAAAGTGAAAGATTATTTTTACTATTTGTAGCCACAGAAAGATAATATTGCATGAAGGATGTATGCAGTGTCGTTCCTCCCTGGTGCACAGGGATAAATGCATTTCCAAAAGGCTTGCTTTGACATGGACACAGCCCTGATTACTAAATGAACTCTTATTTATGAAATAGTCACTGTATTTATTTGAGGGAGGCAGAAAAACTGAAAGTCCTATTGCTGGAAACTGTGATGACTGAAAGACCTCAAAGTGATTGCTGGAAAATGACCAAATTTTGGTAGCTCTAATTGCTCACTCTTCCATGATTTGAATGGGTTAGTTAGCGAAGTGGAGAAGTGGATTAGCTCTCATGTATAGTTGACCTGATTATGGGTCTTAAGGTGGAGAAGCTGCATATTGACATGTATTCCCCTTTATCATTGGAAGGTATTCAAATACTTTGTGAAATTATATTATTTTGTATACTTTCAGTGTCAAATCTGCAACGTAACAAAATTAGTTTTGTCCAGAGTTACATAGGTTTGGAGAAATAGAAGCATTTGTGGACTCAGCTGGGCTATACGAAAGGGTCACAGAAAGGATAGCGATTTCCCCAACCCTTGATTAACATGCAACCTTTTGGGGGAAAATGACATGAAGCAATAATCAATCACAGCTGCAATTCTTTAAAGATCTGCCATCTGTTACATTTGGCCTTCTTTTTTGAATTCTATATATATCATTTAATCATTTTTACAGAATTGTGAAATAAATATAAATATTGTTCTTTTATGCATATGGAAAACAAGTTTCTACTAACTTCTACAGGTCACAGTGCTAACAAGTGACAGAGCTAGAATTCAAATCATGTCCACTTAACTCCAATGATATCTCTTTCCAAAATGCACACTGCCACCTCAAAGGAACTAATTACTTAAATATTTAATCAAACATTAATTTACTGAGACCTTCCTTGAAGTCAGGAACGATGCTGGATACTGAGGTTGCAGACAGAGGCTGCCATCTTCCTGGGGGTTTCATTCAGTCCAGTCCTTCCCTTTCCTGATTGAATCCTTCTCAGGCATCATGGTCCCTCCTTTATGAAAACGTAGGTCAGGAACTGATGGTGAGTCAAGTCTGGGGAACACAACAGTGGGCCGGCCACCTTTTCTATCCTCTGTTACCACCTTGTCGACAATTACAACACTGGTGGCACGTGTTGTGACATACAAATACACAGGCTTTTGTGAGTGCTCACTGTGTTGCTGCTATACTAGAGGTGGGGGCAGGGTAGCAGAGGAGGCTGGACATAAACCGTGAAAAGGTGCTGGTGTCATTCCTCACGAGGCAAACCGCTTCCTGTTCTCTCACGAATTCCGTAGAGACTGCTCTTCTCTTTCTAAATCCTTTTTTCTTTTCTAGCATCTCAACCTCCTAATGGAGTAAAAATTAAAAACAGCATCTCTGGCCCTGGAAGCTTCCATTTCCTCACCTCTTTCTGGTTGTAGCATAGATCCCCCTCACCAAGAGTATTTGCATGACATTATGGCTGGTGGACTAATCATCTCTATGCTATCACAGCAGAGAAGCTGGTCCCGTTTTCAATACTGTTGAGTATGTGCCCTTCATCCCCAGGACCTATGACAGACTTCCTCATGGTGAGACTCACGCTCTGTGGTAAGCCTCTTATTCCTCCAACACAATCCCAAAGACCGATGGCTTCCCTTCCTCCTCCGTAACACATACTTCTCACCACGAAGCTTCCCAGATGCTGCATTTGATCCTTCTGCCTTAGCTCACAGCATCTATTTTCTGCTGTCTTTTTTCATGTTTTTTTTTTTTAAATCATTCCTATTAAGGACAATTCATCTTTTCAGACTTCATAAGCAGAACATTAAAGAGGGATTCCTTAAAACCTTGCAATGCTAGCAGGGACTCCAGCGTGAAATTCAACATATGCACAGCCATTCCTTCTGCTCCGGAGGAAACCAGATTTGGTCCCATAAACAGTTCCTTCAGATTTATGTCCTCTTTTATATGAAAGAGAGAGATCTAAATGGGGCCTCTGTGTATTGTGTCTTCTCTATCTTCTTTCCAGCATGAGCTGCTTTAACTCTGTGTTCTCAAGTTCAAGACATAGGCATTGTATTTAAATTTGCCTGATATTTTTCTCATGCTTCAACTGGGGTGATGCATTTTTAGAAGGAAGATCACAGAAGTAAAGTACCAAATTGATCATATTATTGAACAGGATGATTCAGCTACCAATCCCAAGAGAGGATTTCCACCAAATAGAGGGCAGCAAAAATCTTAATACCAACTGCCAGCAGTTGGAGCTCACAGATCTCGGCCCTGCATGTTTTAAGGGTTAGGAGTTGCCAAGGAGGACCTAACACGCAAGGCACTGGTTGGAACAGTGCTTTACTCACAACAAGCAGAAGAGATGAAGCAAGATAAGCTTCTGTATTGTGCTCAGTCTCCCAGGGCCGTCCAGTCTCTTTTGACGGCCAATGCAGGGAAACGGACTGAATGAATCCCTCTCTATCTGCAGGCAAAAGACTGGGGGTGCAGATATAGGGGTGAGGCTGGCCAGCTGTCATCTGATGCGCATACTGTAGCAATACAGAGAAGTTCACTGTATTCCCAGAATTTGGGAAAGATTTTTCCTAATAAGGAAGAAGAATCTGGGGCCAACTTCCATATAGGGGAATGTTCCAGACCCAGAGACCAGATTGGGCAATCCCGGAGAGGGCAGGCAGGTGCTGATGGCTGCTTCCTCAACATCAAATCAAGATACATACTGTCCACATGACTCATCACTATTGATGTTGACCTTCCTTACCTGGCATAGGTAGTGTTTGTCAGTTTTCTTCATTGCAAAGTTAATTTTTTTGCCCTCTCTTCTATACAGACTTCTGTGGAATGAGGTCATTTTGTGCAGCCAACACTTAAACAGTGCAGAGTTATGCAGAATATATGCATAAGTTATGCAGAATTCTTCTGCAATGGAAATTTGCCTCTTCTCCCCTACTTATTTATGCAATCAGCCCTTGGTGTCTCTGGGGTCTGTGTCATCAGATTCTATCAACCATGGATGGAAAATATTTGGGAAAAAACAACCTATACGATAATAAAAATAATACAAATAAAAACAATACTGTATAAGAACAATTTACATGACATTTACATTGTATTCAGTATTATAAGTAATCTAAAGGTGATTTAAAGTATATGGGAGGATGCATGAAGGTTATATGCAAATACTATGCCATTTTATATAAGGGACTTGAGCATCCCTGGATTTTGACATCTGCAAGAGAATCTTTCTTAGAACCAATCCCTCACAGATACCAAGGGTATTTATATGGACATTTATATCTTGTGCATATCATAAATATATACATATATTTTATACTACGTCATAATTGTTTTCTGTTTGTTGTGCATATTCTTTGTTTTTTACTTTTAATCTTCCCTTTTTTTATGCCTTCTCTAATTTTAATTTAGCATTTTTTAAAGACTATTTTTAGAGTGGATTTGTTTTCAAAGCAAAATTGAGAGGAAGGTACAAAAATTTCTCATATACCCCCTGTGCCTACAGGCAAAGCTTCTCCAATATCATCTCCATTAGAGTGGTACGTTTATTAAAATTAATGAACTTATACTGACATATAATTATCATCTGAAGTCTATAGTTTACAGTAGGGTTCATTCTTGGTTTTGTGTATTCTGTGAATTTGGATAAATGTGTAGCTACATGCATCCACCATGATAGTATCATACAGTAGTTTTACCGCCATAAAAGTCCTCTATGCTCTGCCCATTTATCCTTTTCTCTCCTTTGACCCTTGGTGGCAACTTTTTTCCATAGTTTTGCCTTTTCCAGAATGTCATATAGTTGGAATCATACAGTATATAGACCTTTCAGATTGGCTTCTTTCACTTGGTAATATGCATTTATGTTTCCTCCATGTCTTTCTATGACTTGATAGCTCATTTCTCTTTAGTGAGGAATAATATGCCATTGTCCGCATGTACCACAACTTAATTATCTATTCACCTACTAAAGGACATCTTGGTTGTTTCCAAATTTTGACAACTATAAATAAAGCTGCTATATTAAGATTTGTGTGTAATTTGTGTGTGTGTGGTGCCACAAGTTTTTAATTCCTTTTTGTAAATGTCAAAGAGCATGGTTGATGGTTGGTATGGTGAGAGTACGTTTAGTCTGATTAGAAACTGCCAACTTGTCTTCCGAAGTGGCTGTATGAACATTTTATATGATTCTACTTTCTCTCTTCTCTTTGCACATTGGATTTCTTTAATTTTTTTCCCTACAGCTTTCAGTATACAATTACAACTAATCTACATCCACTCTCAAACACTGCTATACTACTTCATGGGCAGTGCAGAAAACTTGTAACATGGTATTCCCAATTCTTTGATCTGTTACTTATGATATTTCTGTGATTAAGTTCACATACGGCATACTATAACCACATAATACGTTACCACTATTATTACTCTGAACAAGTATTCACTATATCAATTACGAATTTGAAAGGTAAAATATTTACTTTCTTTTATTCTTTATTTTCCTTTATTTATGTCAATATGTTTTCTTTTTTTTCAGAAACTTGTATTTTAATAAGTTGCTAGTTTTTACCAGACTGACAAAGATTCACATGCAGTTTCTCTGGATTATTTAAAAAGAGGACATCGAGTGTCCCACACTGTGTCCTTCAGTTTTCTCAGGGTTCCTGGAGACCACACAATGATTAGATTTTCTGTCTGAGGCATGTTCGTATTTCAGACGGAATCAGCAGAGGAGACAGTGGTTTTTTTTTTTCTTTTTAGATTCATTAATTAATAATTTGATTCTTTTTTATTTTAAAATATTAAGGGGATACAAATGTTTTTGTTACATGGATATATTGTATAATGCTGAAGTCAGGGCTTTTAGTGTGCCTGTCACCAGATTAGTGTTTATTGCATCCAATAGGTAAGATTTATCCCTCATCCTCTGCCCGCCCTCCCCCAATCTTGGTATCCAATGTCCTTTACATCTCTTTGTACCTGTGTGTGCCCATCGTTTAGCTCTCATTTATTAGTGAGAAAATGTGGTGCTTGGTTTTCCATTCCTGAAATACTTCACTCAGGATAATAATCTCCAGTTCCATCTAAGTTGCTGCAGAAGACATCATTTCATTCCTTTTTATGACTGAGTAGTATTTCATGATGTGTGTGTGTGTGTGTGTGTGTGTGTGTGTTTGTCTTACACCTTGTAGCATCTTCTCCTTCATTTCGACTTTGTCCTGGTTGACGACTATGTGTCTTGGTGATGTCTTTTTTCCTATAAATCTTCCAGTGTTTGATGACCATATTGTATCTGGATATCTGACTCTCTAGCAATACCAGGGAAGGTATCATCATATACCTTTCTCAAGGATACCTATAAATCTTACAGTAGCTCACTTTACATAGCCCCATATTTCTCTGAGTGATTATTTCTTCTTCTTTTTTCTTTTTTTCTTTTGTATCTTTGCCTGACTAGGTTAATTCAAAAACCTTGTCTTCAAGCTCTGAAATTCTTTCTTTTGCTTGGTCTAGTTTGTTGTTGAAAGTTTCTGCTGTATTTTAATGTTCCCTAAGTGACTCTTTCATTTCTTTAAGTTCTGTCATATGCTTTCTTTTGTTGTCTATCTCTTCAGTGACTTTTTCATTTTATTCATTCATCTCCTGAAATATTTTTTATCTTCTTTGTGTTGGTTTGCAACTTTCTCATCAATCCCGTTCATCTTATTTGCTATCCACATTCTGAACTCTATTTCTGACAATTCAATAATTTCCTTTTTGTTGGTGTCCATTGCTGTAGATCTACTGTGATCCTTTGAAGTTTCAAATTAGTTTGTTTATTTGTGCTTCTAGAGTTCTTTTGCTGGTTTCTTCTCATCAGAAACCTCTTCTCTCAGCTCAGAGCAGATAGGTTTGTAGCACACTTGTTCTCCTTTGCTGGGAACTCTCCTGCTTAGTGAGAAGAAAGAGAGGTCCTTAGATGGCGCCTTTGTGTCCTACTCTGAAAGACTGACCCAGCAGGTGAGGGGCGCATGCACTGACAGCCTATAATGCAGCTGTTCTGTGTAGTCTCATTCCTTTGTGATTGTCACAGTCCAAGCTGGTGCTGGAGGATCTTTGTATGGAGTTGTGTGTTTGTCCCCAGGCTGCTGTGGAAGTTTGGGTAGGGGCTGTTCGGGTCTTTCTCCATGAAGGTGGACATTGGAGGAGATTGCTCTGCCCCAGTGGCAGTCATAGTGGCAGCTAGTTGAGGCTATGCAAGCAGTGGCTGTGAGTGTCAGAGCTGCAGGCATTTTCTCTACTTGGGTCCAGGTGCAACGGTGACATGTGGCTAGTGGATCCACAGTGGAGTGGAGCATTGGACTGTGGGGGTAGGTCATGCCAGGTGGCCTAGATCTAAGTTTGTGACCTACATCATTTTTTTTTCTTGTAGAATTTCTTTTAACATATTTTAGGTCTAGTTTGCTTACAATGAATTCCTTACTTTCTGTTTTTCTTAGAAGATGAAAAGGTCTCTTTCACTTTTGAAGGATAATTTTGCTACTTATAGAATTCTAGGTTTGTGTTTTTGTTTATGTTTTATCTTTTTAACACTCAGTATTTTGCTCCACTGTCTCCTTGTTTGCATGGTTTCTGATTGGAAGTAGTCAGTATCCGTTTTCTTTGTTGGTAAAGTGTTTTTTTCTTTGGATTTTTTCAAATTTTTCTCTTTGTATTTGGTTTTCCATAGTTTGAATATGACATGCCTAATTGTGGATTCTTTTGGTGATTACATTGTTTGGTATTTTCTGAGCTTCCTGAATCTTTGCATTAGTGTATATCATTAATTGTGGAAAGTCTTTAACCACTATTACTTTAAATATTTCTTGTGCTCTATGATTTATTTCTTTTCCTTTTGATGTTCCAATTACATGGATGTTGTATCTTTTGAAATTGCTGCACAGTCCTTGGATAGTCTATTCTCTCATTCATTTTTTTCTGTTTGTGTTTGAATTTGTGAGTTTCCATTGACATAGCTTCAAGTTCACTTTCTCTCTTGATGAGTCCAGCATAGACATTCTTCATTTGTTACTATCTTTTTTATTTCTAGAATTTCCTTCTGATCGTTTCTTAGCGCTTTCTTCTTTCTGCTTATATTATCCATCTTTTATTGTATGTCGTTTACTTTTTCTATCAGAATTTTTATCATATTAATCATAGTTATTTTAAATCTCTAGTTGATACTTTCAACTTTCGTGTTATAGTAATATTTGAGTCTGATTCTAATGATTGCTTTGTCCCTTCAGATTGTGTTTTTTCTTGCCTTTTAGAATGTCTTGTAATTTTCTTGAAAGGTGTACATGATATGCTGAGTTAAAGGAAAGAGGTATTATGTGAGATTTTAGTGTGAGTTTTCATGTTAATTTGGCTAGGAATTAGGCTGTGTATAATATTTATATAGCTATAGCTTCCAGGGTCTTCGAATTCTTCTAGTGTCCTTGTTTTTGTCTCCCATGTTGTCTTCGAGTTTCCCCAAGAACTTCTCAGAGTCTGTACCTAGCAGTGCCTTCAGGTGTATCCAGCTGTTGTCCTACTCAGCCCTTTGGTGTAGAGGTAAAGCGTTGGGGAAGGGAAGTGTTCAGGAATCTTATGATTAAATCCTAGTCTTTTAATACGTCTGTGTGCCTAGAATGTGACCTTTGCAAGTGTATCTTACCTTTTTTTTTTTTTTCCTTTTCCCCATACTAGGCAAGTCCAGAGGAGCCCGGAGTCATTTCCCTTTTCCCAAGGGTCCAAAGACTCCAGGGAACAGGTCTACATTGGGAAAATACTCTGGGTATATTTACAAATGGCTTTTACCTACTCCTGCCAAAGCTAAAGGATGAGTTTTTCTTTCTCAATCTAACCCACACTCAGACTCCAGAAACATATCAGACTTCCATTTAAGCACCCCTACCAGTGTCTGGCTGCAGTAATCTCTGCTTCGAGTATGCTGACTGGGGCTGTGGTTCTCTGCATTCACCTGTCTCCAGACTTTGGAGTGATAGGTTGGCATGTGTCCTCAATTCTCTGATGAGACTAAGGAAAGTCATTGATTTTTAGTTTGTTCAGCTTTTTTCTGGTTGTAAAGACAAGAGTGAGGCTTTCTGAGCTGACTGAGCTGAAGCAGGAAGTATTGGAAAAAGACTTTTAAATAACCAACCTGTCCTGGTTGGAAAGACAACACAGGCAATGCTCACTTTTTCATATTAGTTTTACTTTAAAGTCATATATTTTCATTTTCATCCATATCAACGTAGTAAATCAGATTTGTAGCACTCACACAACCACTTTAGTTAATCCAAAAATCTCGAATACTTACATTCTATTACTGTTTGAAATTTCCAACTTGATTAACTGGAACATTATACACTTGTATTGCAATAATATAGCTCATCATATAGCTTTCAAAACATTTTCAATAACACACTCTATTCTGTATTTGTTCCAAGATTCCTGTGATCTATCTCAGCTTCAGCAGGACCAATTATACAACAGAGCAAAAATTATCAATCTACTTCACTAGCTGGTTGTGAAAAATAGCTGGTAACCTTGATGCCAAACTCTGCACAGGTAGAAATTCTTAAGAACAGCCTTGTTAACACAGGTTGGAACCTCCAAGCCAACCCTTAATGCACTCTCTATGTTGAATAAACACCTATGTTCTTACTCAGAATTACACTCAGTTCAAGTAGCAACTTTCAAAATATCCACTTGAATTCATTAGAGATTCAACTTGAGGTTCAATCCTCAAGTTGTCCACAGATAACCCCAAAATATAAAATTGAGGCTGAGAAGAAAAGTTATTAACAAACCTAAAATTTTCATCTGCTTTGTAGAGAGTATGTCAGTCATTGGACTCTGATAATTCCTCTCGCATTTGGTCTATGGTAGCTCCTTCTCTCACATTCAAGCTAATTATCCATCTGCTCCCCCACCTTTTAATTCAAAACGACAGAACTGATTTTTTTGAAGCTATACAGTACATATTCTCCGTGTCACATGGCATAACTAACAAAGGGCACCATCTAGACACATGAGTGACGTATACACCATGGCCTGGTCAGGAAGGCATGGTTTACTTTTAGATCCTGCACACACAAAGGAAATGAGTGGAGTTTGCTCTTTCATCATTTTTAGTCTAAGTATGCTAACTGAGAAAGACCCCAACCCCCCAAAAGATACAGAACTAAACTCATGCATTATGTGTTTCAGTTCTTAAAATTGTTGATGGGCACATAAAGTGACAGAATACAGTCATTCGTGGACTATATTTTTATTTTTAAATGTATAGTCTAATAAAGCAAGCAGTGTATTACAAACTACTGACATGGAGTACTTTGGAGGAAGAAGTGATAGTTTACACAATTCATAATTCTAAGATTAGGGAAAGTTTTGACAAGGGACCACCAGGAAGAAAATCAGCCTTCGACTCACTGGCTGTCCTGAGGGAGGGGTGCAGGGATTTAACACTCAGTTGCTTTTTATATTTAGCTACCTCTTAAACCTGGGCATAATTGCTTTGACATTCAAGCCTTCCTTCTTTGGAAAAAAAAGTATAGTACTCTTTTAGGGTCAATATACATAAAGATTTGGCTATTTTACTAATCTCATGAGTAAAAACCTAAGTTTAGAAATCTTATTTTGGTGATTGTATAGTTAAAAAATTAAAACGTTCCATGGAAGAGTATAAAGTAATTTTAAAGAAAACAACTATGACATTTTGCTGGGTAGAACAAAAAATGTCAAGCCACCGATTTGATACATTTGAGAATTGTTCTGATAACTCAAAATCATACCTATATATCAGAATGTATTCATTAATGATATTTATTACCTTCCCTTTTCTAACCTCTCCTCTCTACCAAAGAAAGATAAGTCCTGAAAACTGTTTTTCTTACTTACTTGCCAGCAGTATTCAATGCATATTCTGTTGAGAAGAGGCATTCCACATTTGAGCAAGATGGAAGAGTGGAAGAAAAAGGGAAGTTATTAATCTCTAATTTTTACATGGTGCCTGGTTAGATTAACCCATCTTATTCTGGAATCTGTAGCATGACCTTGGATGTTTCAAACAAGAGAGTAGAACCTATACCCAGATATTTATATCACACTAAAAATGCATCTTCAGAAATTGTGAGCTCATGTTCTGACCAGGTGGCTATATTTCTTTTCTGAAATATCCTTAAAAATGTAAGTGACTCTAATGGAGGAAGGACTCTCTGGAATTGCTTAAAAGATTTAGAATTTTCCAAGTGCTCCATGAAATCTGGCATTATACCTTGGGTTCTTTTTCCAGAATTTATTTTTTTTTCCATTCTGCAAATTCTAATTTGTAGCTTCAAGCTTCTAAACTGAAGTTTTCCCTCACATACAAAACAAAACAAAAACAAACAAAAACCCTACGACGATGCTAAACACATAGAGCTGCTTCAATGAATAATTACTTGTTTATCATTATAAAATTTAAGGTTGTGGCTTAAAAGCTGAGATTTTTACTCCAGAAAAATTTAAGCTGAGGTTGTATCTTTATTTTTGTATGTTTTGTAATTATCTCTATTCCTTTGACATAGTAGCTACTCAAGTACTTATTCTGAATTAGAATAAATTATGATTTCTTCAGCTGAATACATTCTAAGTTGACTAATTAAGAAACATTTAATGTTCATATGAACATACTTTTTTGTTAATTCACAGTTATATGTCTATTTTTCTTTCCTTTCTTCATTTGAGTGTACTACTAATATTAATGACAATAAATGTTGACCATTAGAGACGAGGTCTACCCTCTGTATGTAGATTATTTGACCAAAAAATATTTCATTTTATATAAGAATAAGTGAAAGTGTACAAAATAATACATAATAACAACTACCTTCCCAAACACCACAGAGCCTTTTGGACAATGTATGTTTTAATCACTCACTAACAGGAAGTCTGGATGGGGGAATTGTTAAGAATTTGATCTAGAGTCTGTTCAAGAAAAATCTCTAATTTCAAATGTTTTTATCATTTTTTGTATTTGTAAGGATAGATATCCATAATACGTATGGCCTTTTGTTTGCCATTTATGGATTCTAGGATGTTTAAGGATAGCGGACTTGGGGAAATGTGCTAACCTGCTCTAGTCAGGGCTGTAGCAGCGTGCAGCTGGCCGCCAGAGGACAGTGAAAGGTCCAGAGACGACTGCGGTAAGTGGAATTTAAGAAGAACGTGGCCCAAGAAAATTTCCATGGCTGCAAACAGCCCGTGAATTTTAAAACAAGGAATTCCTTGAGGTCAGGGTTTATGTTTTATTAATCTCTTTATCTCCAGCTTCTAACCAAATGCTGATCATTTAGTGGGACCTAAGTAAACGTTTGCTGAATTGAGTCAATTGAATTAGCTTATTGCATTTATACAGTGGCCCTAGTAGGTCAGTAATGGTTCCTGTTTATATATGAGGATATCAAGGTTCAAAAAATTAACTAACAGAGGCAGAGCTGCAAGGAATTGGGATTCAAAGGTAATCTTTACAAATCAAAAACTCCTAATATTTCCACTGCGCCAGTGTATTTCAAATTCTGTCTGCAGTCCTATGAGAAAGATTAAAAAAAAAAAAAAAAAGGAGAGTTCCATGGTTAAAGATTTTCAGGAAATCCCATACAGATTATTGTCCCTCCTGACCTTTCATAAGGCATATTAAGATATTAATATCTCTGATAAAACTTTTAGTTAGGCAATTATTCTAACTTTGTTTCTGTCAGCATTCCTCAAAGGGGCTTTATCTCAGGTTTCATAGCTTTTTTAAGTAGATCTTTAAAGGGTGCAAGGATAATGTCAGTAAAAGCTCACTGTCCATTATAGTAAAAGAAATTACATGACTGGCTAAAAACATGAAATGTCATTATTGTGGAAATAACTTTTATCTTACAGAAAGCTATTAAGAGAGCATACACTAATGGTTTGTGAGTTTCCAGTGCTTGTAAGGGTGTCTATACAGCGCTTAATTAGCTATCTATGTCTATATTTCCTAGAATGATAGGATTCGTAATTAGAAACATATTAATACATTTTAGCACCCTACTATTTCTCTGAATAAAATGGACATAAGATATGGATTATGTCTTTATTTGTCCAAATACATGTCATTCAATTGTATTACTATTAACTTCCGTACTTGATTTTACGAAAGTCTTTGTCCCTGTGAGGCATTTGTTCTGGTAAGTGTTGTTTCATGTATGGCTGCTTTCTGTCTTTCCTTGAAGTTCAAACAAGTTAAACTGTAGGTGAAGATAGAAATGCTACAATTGCTAATGAAGGTGATTGAAAGCTCATTGAATGATTCTTGAGTAAATACTTACTTTGTAGACATTGCATTTTACAAACATTTAATTCTCTGTAAAATGTCAAATTGAAATATTCTGTTTTACAAATAAGTCATCTGACAATTGCAGGTTCATATCCTCATTACTAATAAAGCTTAGGACAGAGAGAAATCCACAAAATAAACTCATAATGAAATGTTAACATAGCTCACTTAATGCTAATACCAAACAAAATCATAATGATTTATTCTGAATTGTGTTAAATTGACTTGGAATAAGACAGTTTATCTTAATAAAGATCAGGCAAAAGGAACAAAATGCATATCAGGATTCTGGCATTTGCATTACACAAAGCACACTTTTTTTCAAAGAAAACCTGTCATATCTACCAAACCTTTTTAAGTTAGAGAGGAAAAAGCACAACTCTTTATCTGCAGGAGAAAAATCTCACTTTCTTGATAAAATGTATTCATTGATTTTCATTAAATAAATATGTATATTAAATGTTTATCATATACAGAATTGCTCTACGATAGAAATTGAAGAGGAAAAAGGGGGAATTGATAAAGAGATATTGATTGAGCAATTACTTTTTGGGTTAATCATTATGCTATTTTTGAGATGCAAATAGTCATATTCAAAATGTGTCGAAGAGGCTTGGTCACAGGCCCAGTATCTGACACGTTCGACACTCAATAAATTATTGTTGATAAATATAACATAAAAACATTTTAAAAACCCAGTCAAATGAAATAAAAATACAAAGAGTAATTACTAAAGAATTCAGGACAGTGAGCTATCAAAGTGGATTGGAACACAGGACAACCTCAAATAAAAGTGAGTCTTAACTTGAATTTTGGGGGTGAGGGTATATTTGGATATGGGTAATAAGAAAATCTGAGAAGGCAGGGACTAATGATCACAACGGAAGGATTCGGAAATACAAATGTAAGTGGTAGGGTGGAGTAAGGGGAGGGCACTGGCAAAGAATGATTGTTGGTTTGATGGAAGAGAAAGATACCAGGTTGGAAACTGAGATTACAAATACATGTTTGAAAACATTTTAGAGGAATTTAAATGGAAGGCAGGGAAGATCTAGTAAGATATGAATCTTAGCCATGGAACATTTTTATCAGGGAGCGAGGCCCATTTCTATTCAGTAAGGAATGCTCTAGAGATTAAATTAGAGTTTGGTCAATTACTAGACAACACATAGATTTGAGAAGCTCTTGTGAGAATGCAGGCCTAACGTGAATGAGGGCTTGGTGAGGAGGAGTAGAAGACAGTGTGCGAGCTAGTTAGGCAGGAGCAGGAGGGAGATGTGAGGATATGTCAAAGAGAAATGCCATGAGATTTACAAATTACTAAAGTTATTAAAATAGCAAGTTTCCTGAACATAAGATTAATATAAAGTCATCACCTTCATTTCCACTCATGTTACTAGAAGAAAAACAATACTTAGAATAGCAATAACAATAAAATGCTAAAGTACCAAAAATATATCTGAATGCTATTAAAAGCATGGAAATGTTATTGAACAGAAAAAATCTACTCTTCATGACAACAACAGTAAGAATATGTGTAACAAAGACATGCAAAACTCTTATGGAGAAAATGATAAAACTGTATTGAAAGGTGTTAGACATGGCCTAAATTGACTGGAGTGCATATACTCACAATGTGTCATAATGTCAATTTTTCTGAAAAACTTTTGAATCTGTGCGATCCAAACCAGAATGCTAACAATTTTTGTTTTAACTTGAAAAGCTCATTCTAAAATTTATATGTAAGTCTAAAGAGAAGGAACTTTCTGCATTTGGTACAAAAACTAATATAAAATGTAGCAACTAAGGCAGTGTACTTTGGCTAAATTGTAGGAAAAGTGAACAAAGGGACAGGAAAAATATGAATCTAAGGTCAGACCCAGGCAAACACAGGAATGTGACATGTGAATGACACGGAATTGCAGACCGGTGTGAAGGGGAGATTGGTCAATATTAATTATCCATTCGATAGAATATATTTAATAGGTTCCTTTTTTCACACAAACACAAACAATTCATCTAAGTCAATGACAAGTGTAAGGGCAAAATATTAAAGTTTTAGCAGGAAATTCGCTTTGGATTAGGGAGAAATTTCCTAAATCAAACAATAAAGCCAAAACCTTTAAAGGAAGCTTTGATAAATTTAGTTACATTCAAATTAAAATTTCTGCTAAATAATGAAATAATATGAAGAATATATAAAAACTTGTAAAAACTCTATAAGGACGTGATAATAAGTCTAATAGATGAAAAAGCCAAAGATACAATCACGCATTTCATAGAAGACATATGAATGACTCGTAAACAAGTGAAAATATTCTCAGTATTAAAAGTCATCAGAGAAGTGCAAACTTATACTGAAATGAGATAGCAGCTTATATCTAACATATTGGAAGAAACTAAAAAATGTGAAAATGGTAGAAATATGGAACAAGAGATCATTTGGAACCACTTGTGGGAACATAAATTGGTAGAGTCTTTAAAAAACATAATGGTATTACCTAGTAAGAAGCACATGAACCATCACTGACTTAGAAATTTTGCTGTTAAGTATATACCATACAGAAGTTATTTTCATATTCACAAGGAGACTGTTCACAGTAACATTGTTGATAGTAACAAAAAATTGGAAACCACTCATTATCTATTAATGGGAAAATAGATACACCCATTTTGCAAATTCATATGACGGAATCGTACACAGCAGTGAAGTTGAATAAACAATAGCTGCATGAATTAACAGAGGTTCAAAAGCATAATATTAAATGAAATTCAATGAAAAAAAGAAATCCAGTGCAGAATTTTACGCTTGCATTTATCAAGGTTTGAAAACAAGCAAAACTAAATAATATCTTATATAAGGTCACAAACCTAGGGAGAAAAACAATGTAGAAGAACAAGAGAATGACAAGTATAGAGTACAAAATAGTGGTTATCTTTGGTGGTTAGAGGGAAAGATAAAACTGAGAGAAGTACCCAAAAGGCATCAACAATATTGCAATTGTTCTGTTTCTTAACTTCAATAGTGAATTTTAATGTTTATTTATTAAAAATATTATATATTTTAAATAATAAAGCACCAATGGTCATAGAAAATTTGAATTTTGAGGTGGAGCGCTCTTTTGAGTATAGGATGAAAACGTAATGATCTGTTTTTGTGTGCTGATCGTAGAATAATTAATTGGGTAGCACAGTTCATATTGTTGACCTTAGGTTTTTGGAGATGTCAATAAAATTTATGTAGATTTAACAAACATCACCATAAAGTCGATAAGACATCATGAGATCATCTGCACCTGTAGCTGCCGTGAAATGAACTGTGGCTACTCTTCCTTCATGTTCCAACTCTTCTGAGAGGCCCGACCTGTGTAAGCTGTCTAAATGTGTCCCTTCCTCCTAATTATTTGCTTAGGTTCTACTTTGATTGTACCATAGCATCATTCTCAAGTTATTTCATATTTTTGTTTGATTTGTTTCCCTGTATCTAACAAAGAAGAAGATGTCTGTTTCATTTGTAGTTGAAACCCTAAATGAAAACTTATGTATAGCAATTTCTGAATAAATATTTTTTGAATAAATGAATGAAGATTGTGATAAACCAACCCACACTGGGATCAAAGAACTAACTATTCACTTTCGCATGTTAGTGAAAGCAGAGTGGACTAAGTCCAGGAGGCTGGAGCTTTTCTTAGTGCGCTTTGCATGATGGATGACGGTCCAGTATCCATAAATCTCAAGGGATTAGACACCAGCCACATTTGATTGCTTCCTTGGATACTGTAGCCCCTTGGGGGCTGAGATAAATGCCGTGTTTTATGAAATCCTACTGGAACAGTAGAGTCCCTCACAGTATTCCTTTGCTGTGACTTCACCATGATTGCTGACACGCTTATGCCTTCTTCTATTTTCAAGCATAGGGTCAGAATATTGGACTCCATTGTGCCTTACACTTGCTTTCTTCTTCCACTAATACATGTGTACTCTGAGTTCCCTGCACCCTCAGGCCAAGTCTGTCCATTAGCCATGGCTGTGACAAGACATTAATTTGTTTCTGTACTGGGGCCTCAGTATCCACAGTTCTGAAGAGCAAGCCCATAATTTCCCTAAATGTAGTGAATTGAAATTAAAAAAAAAATGCCGACCACACAATCACCACTATAGTTCCTTTATTTATTTTATTATACTAAGAAAAATGCCAGGCTTCAGGGAATGAGTCTGGACTTTCACTAAGTGTGAAAGTGAAAAGCTCTCTCTCTGTCCCTAGTGTTGGTTCATCACAGTTTTGTTTATTTGTTTGGTTGTGATTTCACTAATCCAGTGAGATCTTTTACCTGTTTCCTAAATTTGTGACATCTGATGGGTCTCTTTTGCTGAAAAAGAAAACAGAAATGATCATGTAGACTATTATAGTCAATAATCTGATATTCTACTGATCCTCTTGGCCAGAAAGATCTGGCCCAAAATGTTCAAATTCAATGTGGACCTTGAATATGACAAATTCACAAAATAAATAATTGTTTTATTTTAACCTTACTATGCTATAGAGAGATAGTAACGTGTATTTATGAAGTGAACTCCCATACGTTTTCAAAATTTAATAAGGACTCATTAATGATGTCATAGTAAAACATTTAGTTCTATCAATAGCATTTTACTTCATTCATCATCATCATTTTTTTTTTACTCTGCCAATATTATAAAATAAAAAGGAGTTTCTCTAGCTTGTCAAACCTGGAGAGAGATGAGGAGCTTTGAAGTTGTTTGTTCTACTATATTTGCTAATAATTGGTGAAGACTTGTATTTATGTATATATTAAATAATACAAAAATACAATGCAAGCAACTTGTTTTGGTGATAAAGTTGAGTTATTTTTTAAGTCTATCACAATATATATTTTAATTTTGACATGATCCTAGAAATATTCTGGCTTGCATTCCATTTATTTTGGTTGAAATCAGACAGAAAAGATTTTCACTACATATTTGCATTACCAGACAAAACAGAGAATGTGACAATTTCTCAATAATGTTGAATGACTAACTTCTAAATATAACTTCATTTTTCTTGATTTTCATGGCTTCTTATGTTACTAATGTTTTATCTCCAAACATTATACCCATTTTATAAGTCCATGTGGAAATTAAATATCGTACCCAAAATTTACGTAATTAATTATTTTTAGAGCTAAAATTCAAAGCCAAGTCTGTAAACTTCAGAGCTAGAGCACTTATCCAATATATTTTGTAACAAGTAGTCAATAAATCCTTGTTTTTATTTAAGTAAATTTTCTACCTGAGAATAAAAATACAAAATTATAAACTGAAAGGATTAAAGAAGCAAATTCAGAATTTGAGAGAATGGTAAAATGATTTATATTATAATGACCATTATATCAGTGTATTTGGGTGTGTGTGTGTGCATGTGTGTGTGTGTGTGTATCTTTGTACTTTGCAGTTCCCGATATTCAGAGCTTTTTTTTTCAACAAATATTTAAAAGTCAATGATGAAAAGTGTAAGTGGCAAACCAAGAAGAATTTTGTGCTCCATAATTGCAAAAGGCAAAGAAACCAAATGACTTTGAAATGAAAATGTTCACATCCTTTAAATTTGCTCTCATATTTCCTAAGTGGACTAATAATTTGCTCGATTTCTTTCTTTTACTATGAAGCTGCTGATGAACTGATTGAAAATTGTGTATAATATAGCAAGTGTTTCTTATTTTTGCTCTGAGATAATACTCATAAAGAGCTAGTGAAAAGAATTATGAAATTAGAATAATCTGGGAATAACAAATGGAGCTTTTTCTCTCATAACTAAGGGCTCTGTTTTCACAAAAACATTACAGTTGCATGAACCACATATTGAGAAAACAAAAAGCTGGGAATTAATAGCAAAGGATGTGTCTTAAAACATCTAACTTGATGAAAACAATGTATTTATTCATTTTGCTTCATTTACTTGATGCTTTCTTTCTGTCTTGGGGTTTTCTGTTTTCAAATTCCCAGTTCACTGTAATTCTTCCTGTGATGATCATGTTCTTCTACACCAAAGAGTGGATCCCCACCTTAGCAGGAAACATACACACTCTCCCATGCATACACACGTGGACACACACACAGGCACATAAAGGCACACACATAAATATCTGCAAACGTAAATGCATCTACACACACGTAACAGGAAGTCACATGTGCACATGCATACCAAACCCCACACACATACACATACATACGCATGCTCACTAGATTGGGGAATCATCTTGATATAAACATAATTGCTAATTGTTTAACAGCTTTATACTACAAAAGTGTCAACTCTAGTAAATCACTAGTAAATCTAGTAAATTTACTAGTTACTCTAGTAAATCACAAAAAGGGGCTTTAGAAAACAAAATTCTAATTTCAAATTGTTCATCTACATATTTTTTAATTAAAACTTGACACACATACTAAAAAACAAAGGAAACCCAAATTCAGGCCTTATTATGAGGCCAACATGTGTCTATACCCTATCAAAGTCAGGAAATAGAATACTGCCAGCGCCCCAGAAATGTTGACTCTTTCCTATCCTTACAAGTAAGAACAATCTTGACATTTATGGTCAGTATTTTCTTTCTTTCTTTTTTTTTGTGTCATTGTATATAGATATTTGAATCGTAATAATAGTTTAGTCTCTTTTTGACATTCTTTGAGTGGATTCATATGTCTTTACATGTTTCCTTTTCCTTAGTTTTACATTTGTGTAATTCATCCATGTTATTTCATGTTTTCATTTTTATTTCCATAGTAATCTATGCTATGACTAAACTATATTTATTTATCCAATCTGCTGGCTTAGGACATTTGGATTGCTTCTAATTTTCAGCTGTTATAATATAGTTGTGAACATTTGTGAACCTGACTTTTGGGGTTGCTCCACATGCATTTCTCTGGGTAAATAACTAAGAATGTAATTACTCAGTCACAGGTTTATTTACCATGCAAGTCATTGTATATGTAGGGCTAAAGGATGTTATCAAACACTTGACAGTATGTAATTTTAAGTTAGTGTTTATTGACTGGTATGGACTAAATGTTTATGTCTCTCAAAATTCATTTGTTGAAATCCTAACCCCCAAGGGAGTTGTATTAGAAAGTGGGGCATTTGGGAGGAAAATGGGATTGATGTCCTTATAAATAAGAACCCAGAGAGCTCTCTTGAACTCTTTCTGCCACATGAGGATACAACGTGAAAACAGTAATCTGACCGGAAGAGGTCTCTCACCAGAACCCGACCATGTGGACACCCTGGTCTTGAAATTTCAGCTTCCAAAACTGTGAGAAATAAATTCCTGTTGTTCATAAGACACCAATAAATTTCAAAATTTTTGACTCATCTGTAACTGAGAAAAATATTCTCTCTACAGGTGTTGACATAAATCCTACATTCAGAGCAAATTTTGCTCATGGAGAATATTTTATATTGAAAAACTTTAATAACATAGCCAAAATACTTTTTCAGATATTGTCTTTGGGTGTCTTCTAGAACACCTTTCTTCCTCAAGGAAGTTTTTTCATTAGGAAAAAATTCTTGAAATAAATTGTTTGGCTTATGCTGCAAAATCATAGGCTTTTTTAATTTTATTCCACTCTAGTAAAAAATATCCAGTTATCCTAGTAAAAATAGAAATTTCATGAGAAATTTTGTCCTTCAAGCCAAAATATCACAGAAGGGATCATATAATTTTAAAATTAAATTTTATAAATGGGTTGTATGTTCTTTGATTAATTTTTTCAGCTTTCCCCCTTGGCCTTGTAATATATTTCTGCTTGCATATGTTGTTTTCACCAACTGATTCAGTAAAACCTCTAAACATTTTGGTACCATATTTATTGAGTAATTTTATTAAATATTTTTACTTGTTTTGCAAAAATCAAAGGATACTCATCTTTAGAATACCCATTAGAATACCCATTTTCCACAGGGAAAAAAAAGTTCAATAAAATCATAATATATTTAGGTTAATTTATAAAATAATTCTTCAAAGGCTCAGATGTTTCTAAAACCCAATGAGTGGTACATATTGCCAGGCTGAAGGATATTTGTTTGTTTTCAACATCAACTTTATTGAAAACTTTGTAGTTTAGTTACTAAAATTGTATATATTATAAAACTGGACACCTAGACCTTCTATTTGGGCAGTTGGAATATTATAGCTTGTCTGGATGCAATTATGAACTTTTTATGCTTCACAAATCTAAGTGTACGTCTGCTCCCTGGTTTGTTCATTTAGCAAGAACATTGTGTTAAACATGATTCTGAATTCCATCAAAATTTGTATTTTTATAATTACTAGAAAATTAGTAATTTTGTCCTCAATGTTAAACTTTTAAATGAATTTCATTTATTGTAATGTTGGATATTTCACCTTTGTCAGAATGAATTTCTATATGCTTTGCTTTTTCTTCTACTCCATGAATGCAATAAAAATGTTATTGGAATAAACTTAATTGATTTGTATTTGAATCACTTGATGAAACTGATAAAACTGGGCATCTTTTAACTGTAAATTTTTTCTGCCAATGGAGTTAACACCTTGACAGTTATCACTTCACCTTTTGACTACTCACAACAGAACATGGACATGGGCAAAATTTATTTAAGATAAATAATTGTCCTAAATAAATGTATTTGGTCATTTGGTCTAAATGAAAAGTCATGTTTCACAGACTTACATGCTTCACATGTAAATGCGTCTTTTTCATTTTCATGTGTTAATTCACCATTTCGGGGGTAGTCTTGTCAAATTTACTAACTGTAAAGGGATGTTGATTTTCCTTTGACAGGATTATATCTCTCTTTGAAAAAAATGTATGCACCAAGGTCACCATAGCACATAGGAATACCACAAATGTTCATAAACATTTTGTGAAATATTTGTCTGTTTCAGCTTTCTAAGAAATGGGAATTCCGGACTTAATTTTTTGTTTATATTACTCTCAGCTTATATGTGACTTTGACTTTGAGTCATTTCTCCTGAAAAGGGTTACTGCAAAATAGCAGACAATAGGATACACGAAATAAATGGTTGTAGATGTACACCATATGATAAACACTAAAAGTATTGTTAACAGGAACATTCAGATTGCTTTTAGAATTCCGTGGCAGTATGTCTCAGTCTCTCTTTCCCATGTATTTCACCACTGCAAACTATAACTCCCTACATTTCCAACTGACCCCCCAGTTGGTGGCCTGGAAGCTTTTGAACTTGCCGACTGTGGCGCTGGTTCAGGAAGAACTGGCTGGTGGGCAAAATGGCTGACAAGGGCACCAATGTTAAATAACACTCTAACCACGGCCCCAGACCAGAGGAAGTTAGCTGCACTTGGCTTTATCAGCAAGCGCACTTTATTGAAGGTGAGGTCTTAGCTAGAGTGTATCTGGGAAGAGTTAGGAAACAGAGATAAGTTATCATTAACTATATTTTTCAAGAGCTGGGTGTACTGGCTCACACCTGAAGTCCTAGTACTTTGGGAGGCTGAGGTGGGAGGATTGCTTGAGGCCAGGAAGTTGAGACCAGCCTGAGCAATGTAGGGAGACCCTATTTTTACAAAATAATAATTAAAAAAATAAATCAGCTGGGTGTGGAGGCATGCACCTGTGGTCTCAGCTATCTGGGAGGCTGAACCAGGAGGATCACTTGAGCCCAGGAGTTTAAGGTTGCTATGAGCTAGTGAGCTATTATTGCACCACTGCACTCCAGCTATGTGACAGAATGACACTCTGTTTCAAACAAACAAGCAAACCAACAAAACAGAACAGAAAAAAACAAGAGAGTTTTTATCACACACACACACACACACACACACACACACACACAAAGTAGATGTTCCATTCAAGAAGTTAAAAACAAAGAATATAATAAACACAAGAATGAAAATAAGAGAGACAAGAACATAAATTAAATGGAAAACCAAATAATTACAGAAGGTTAATAAAAGCAAAAGCTGACCCTGAAAGCTCTAATAAATGACATCAAATTCACAAAAGGGAAAACCAGATAGGACAAGTTAAAAAGTTAAAGTCAATAATAAAGTGTTCCTAACTACAGATTGGAGACAGCTTTAATATTTAAAAGAATTTACCAGCAGGGCGCGGTGGCTCACACCTGTAATCCTAGCACTCTGGGAGGCCGAGGCCGGTGGATCGCTCAAGGTCAGGAGTTCGAGACCGGTCCGAGCAAGAGTGAGACCCCATCTCTACTAAAAAATAGAAAGAAATGATCTGGACAATTAAAAATATATAGAAAAAATTAGCCGGGCATGGTGGTGCACGCCTGTAGTCCCAGCTACTCGGGAGGCTGAGGCAGAAGGATTGCTTGAACCCAGGAGTTTGAAGTTGCTGTGGGCTAGGCTAATGCCACGGCACTCACTCTAGCCTGGGCAACAAAGCGAGACTCTGTCTCAAATAAATAAATAAATAAATAAAAGAATTTACCTTTAATACTCTACCCCTCAAAAAGCTACTAGAGCTAGGTAAATTTTATACATATTCCTCTTTCTCTTCCGGAAAACAGGAAAAGGAGGCTGGTGGCTGTAGGCCCAGTATACTGTGTAACTATCAACAGTCGTGGGTCAGGAGGTATAAAAGACAAAGCACACAACCCACTTGAGTAAATTTGAAAAGTCTGGCTTCATTATCTAATGGACATCTATCTGTTCATCCAGTCAACAAATATTGACTGGGCACCTATTGGGTGTGTGAGATTTCTCTAGACACTGGGAACGCAGAAGGTCCTAGATACCGAGAATACAGAAGGTAACTAAGAGTCAGAGGCTCTACCCTTACAGAGCTCACGTTTTGGTGGATACTAGGGAATAAATAAAGGAGAGGTTATATATATAGTTCCTATATATATGCTGATATATATAAATTAGAATATTGAAATATCAAGAAGTAATAAATGCTCTGAAAAATTATAAAGCAGAGGAAGGGAAAAAAGCATAACTAGGAGTGCTACTGTAAGTGCTGTCCGAGGAGGCGCCATTGAGCAGAGAAGCAGACGGGGCGGTGGGTTTGCAGCAGCAGCTATGGGAAGACATCCCATCAGCCATCACAGCCAGGGGGACACCCCTGAGCCCAGCGTGGCTTGGCCTGTTGGGGGCCTGGAGGAGGAGGCAGTGTGGTGGTGAACAGGGGGAGACCAACCCCCGAGGCAGCTGGGACTTGATCCCAGAGCATCTGTAGGGCGAGAGAAGGACTGATGAACAGTGAAGAGATAGAGTCGGGGTGAAGAGTGACACGACTTGTCATGCTTTTTCAAGGGTCACTCTGGATGCCGCCGGGAGAGAGGAAGCTGGGAGATAAGGTCGGCGGCTAGTGCAGGAGTCTGTGTCCACCGTCCTCCGTCCGATCCTTGCCTGTCCCTCCAGCTTGACCTCACAGCCCATCGAGCCTTCACTCACCTGAATAAATAGGCAGATATTTGCAGGGTATTGTTAGACCAAATGTCCCCGGCACTTTTTATACTAATTGTATTTCCATTATTTAATCATTTAACTTGCCTTTCTTTGAAACCTCTCCAAATTATGCACATTTATCTAAAATTCTGTGCTCTAAAAATAGAACCAAAACTCAAAGAGTGTCCAAAGTAACATGAAGAAAATTAAACTCAGGATGCAAATTTTTTTTATCTTGAAGTTAAATGTACTCTGATTATTCATACAGCTGTCTTTTTTTTTTTTTTTAAGTAAATACTCGGTTGCTGGGGGTTTTGCCACCTATATGAAGGAGTTATTAATCTGAAAATGTTGCCTATAGGAAGTATGTTGTCTTAGGTCAGGCTTCCCTAGAGACAGACTCAGAGAGGGAGAGTGGGTGCAGGAGGTTTATTGTGGAGGGCTCTTTGAAATCTCACCTGTGAGGCAGTGTCAGACATAGGACCAGACAGAGGGAAAAGCTGGCCTGCAATATATTAACAATTCTAGTAAAGATCTCAGCAATTTTAGAGCTGTTCTAATTTGAGACAAGACATGGTCTTCATCCTCCCATATCCGCCAATCAGTGGATGCTGGCTCTCCCTGGATGGAGTTACAACCTCCAGCGAGGCCACTGCCTTTGACCTTAGAGCGAGCCTTTGCAGCAGGGTCCTGGGAGGGGGATCTGAGCAGCACAGCATCTGTTGTGGCTGTTTACCGATCCCCCTTTCAAGCAGTGGTGATAAATAGCATTTATTTTTTTGTGAGTCTCAGCAGTTGTTACTCTAAATCTGACTGTGAAAAGTTGCGCTGCTTGACTACTCATCCCTTACGATTTGCCTGGGCCCGGCATCGTTGTCATCTAGTCTGTAGATGCTGTCTTTCTGACCACATCTTGTGCGGTCCGCCGCATTTAGCATTTCCTACTTCTTTGAACCATGCTGTACTTCGATTCTCTAATTACATATAGGATGGAACCAAAAGTTAGAGAACCAGTCAAAGATATTTCTACGCTGAAAGCAATGTATCAAACGATATAGAGAAATTCCATCTTGCGCATTTTTTTTTCTGTGCCCCGTTTTCAACAATTTGATGAAGGCAGGAAGCTTTAATTGTCTCATCAGTCCCGAGGTCTACAGCCAGTATTTCTTGTTATCCAATTGTGATGAAGGCAGCAGGGATGGGAGCAGAAAACAAAGGGATCTGGACTTGAGCTTCCGTCAGGAATAGCAAGTGAGCATTCTAGCGAGCTGCAAGAGTGTCCTAACCTTTGTTTGCCTTGGGCATAAATTGCTGATCCCCAAGGACATGAAATGTCAATGATTTTTTTGCCTTATTTTGGATGCTAAGGACGAACTCCTTCCTTGTGTCTACACATATAAAAATAAGGAAGCAGAATTCCTATACAAATGACTTTAAGTGAGGCGTGATATTTATCTTCCATGAGTGACAATAGGATTACAGTGAAGTTTTCATATCTTGCTCGGTAAAAGTTGTCATTATTTTTCTGTGTATTTTATAAGCTTTTTAAGAAGAACACATCAGTACTACTGGGGTGTAGTGTGCCATGCTTGATTTTTTGATTTTCGTAAGTATCCTCCATCACAGATCACCAGGAAAAAAAAAAAAATGATCTCTGTCTTCTTTGAATTTATACGGCAGTTGTGATTATGAGTCAGTATCAAAATCAGCAAGAGCAGTATGTTGGTTAACAGAAAGCCTGGGTGTCAGCTGGGACTCCGCCAGTTCCTTCTCATGTGATTTGAGAAAGAGAATTCGGAAGCAGGTCAACCAGGCACATTAAACCTAAGGCTTCATTTGAAATGCTGCAGCATGGCTCCAAAGCCATGTTCTATCTTGGGAAGGAAAGAGGAAGTTTTTGGAGAGCTTTAGCCAGAAGAATAAGCTGAAATTCAGGAGTAGTAGGTCAAAATGGCTCTTGGAAACTAGAGGAATGTCTCTTGTAGTTTAGCAGCTCTTGGCTGGACAGTTGGGTTTAGCAAGACGGATAGGGAGGAACTGTTGTGAGGACTCAGGTCATTTACAAAAAGGGTGGGAAGGAAAATTTGCAGGGGCCCAAAGTTATGGTAGGACTATAGGAGAAATTTACAGTCTTTTAGTGTCTCTTCTGGACCCTCCTTACAGACAACTGAGAAACTGTTGCTTTGTGCTGTCCTCTAAAATCGCCGCATCCCTCGCATCCACTGTGGCTCAGACTCGCCGAGCCTAACGACTGTAGGAGTGAAGGGGTCCCCTCCCAGCCCCTTGGAGTTTCTGGTCTGCTGAAGTAAATTGACAATAGATTAGCAGGAGGAAAAGGCAAGTGCACAGGGGAAGTACAGGAGAGTCATTACCCAGTGAACTCAGTGAAGTTCAGAATATTATATATGCTTCTTCATGGGGGAGGAGGAGATGGGAAAGTGTAGGCAGTTGGGGAGGGTAGTAACTGATTTTTAGGAGAGTTGAATGGGCCCAAGAATAGATAAGAACTTGTAAATTGTTCTTTGGATTCTTAGCTTGTGGCAAAGACTGTGACATTCCTCAGTCTTCCTTCTTGGGATGAGAGTTTAGCTTTCCTGGTTAATGAAATTTTGGGAAGGGAGTTGAAGGCAATTGTGTTCGTTCTGGAGGAGCTTCAGATAAGGGAACTTCAGAGACAGAGTTCCACCCCTTGCTCGACCCCTCGCTCCAGGGGAGAAAACTGGTGGAGCTCGGAAAGTCCTTGGCTCTGAGGCTGCTTCTAAGGCCTTTTAATTTTCTTTAGCTAAAAGTATCCAGTATTCCAAAGTACCACACTTTAGGGTACCATTTTCTTTTCTCTTTTTTTTTTTTTTTTGAGACAGGGTCTCACTCTGTTGCTCTGGCCAGAGTGCAGTGGTATCATCATAGCTCACTGCAACCTGAAAGTCCTGGGCTCAAGCGATTCTCCTGCCTCAGCCTCCTGAGTAGCTGGAACTACAGGCATACGCCACTAGGCCCAGCTAATTGTTTTCTATTTTGGTAGAGATGGGGTCTTGCTCTTGCTCAGTTTGGTAGTGAACTTCTGACCTCAAGCAATCCTCCTGCCTCAGCCTCCAGGTGCTACGATTATAGGATGAGCCACCCTGCCCGGCCAAGAGTGTTATTTTCTGAGCCCCAACACTAACATCAGGACTTCTTGTGGCTTTTGCCATTATAGCCGAATGGCAGCCATTTGTTGAATGAGTAGTTATGCTGAAACTTTTAAGAATCTGGAGAAAATACAGTGAACTGTGGGAACAAAAGAAGACAAAAACAAGCATTAATATGAGAATTATCAGAAGAGTTGATTCAATGGTTCTTAGAGAACAAAATCCTGTCCCACTTGGGATTACCCAAGAGAATATATCTCATCCCTTCTGGAGTTCATAGATAAGACTGGTTTGATATCCACAGATTTGTATTCATTCTCTTGATTTGCCTAGGAGAAGAAACTTTAAGAACCTTATTTTAGTGATCAAAAATTTCATAAGGGGGGAAAAATAACAATGGCAAGAAGAGAGAAAGACTAAAACATTTGTGGCAGTCAGAGGCCCGGTGTATGGGTGTCCTTCCTGATCTTGGGCAGAAGCCATCATGTCTATTTGAATGTTTGACCAAAAGATCGTGAGGGGAGCTCCCTTGTGATGAAATTCAATTCTGGAAATACCTGAGAGATTCTGTTTCATATCTGCCAGTGTGGCTATCTCGGAGGGGAGTCTAAGAAATCCCTTAAACTTGGAAACGAGAGTCCAGATATTTAAAAAAAGGCAGTGGAAACTCCTTTTAAAAATAAAATCCGGGCCGGGCGCGGTGGCTCACGCCTGTAATCCTAGCACTCTGGGAGGCCGAGGTGGGCGGATCGTTCTGAGCTCAGGAGTTCGAGACCAGCCTGAGCAAGAGCGAGACCCCGTCTCTACCAAAAATAGAAAGAAATTA